>OOFG01065837.1:0-18439 GCA_900323295.1 Molva molva | reverse complement strand
GTGTGTGTGTGTGTGTGTGTGTGTGTGTGTGTGTGTGTGTGTGTGTGTGTGTGTGTGTGTGTGTGTGTGTGTGTGTGTGTGTGTGTGTGTGTGTGTGTGTGTGTGTGTGTGTGTGTGTGTGTGTGTTCATGCTATAATCATCATATTTAAACATGATAATTCATTTAAAAAAATACATTCCTATAATTTTGCAGATGCTGTCAAAAAGTCGGACCACAAGGCTACGGAGCGGAAAATCCACCAGTAAATTGCCTTGCATTGGAAGCAGGCTCCAGGGAGTTCTGGGGAGGGGGTTTGAATTCATATTGTTCATACTGTTCTGTGGTTAGTTGTAATTACTGTTTTTAATAAATAACTATTTATACCCCAGTTGCATGGTTAAATGTAGCCTACTTGAAGTGTAACCAATAGAAGGGAGGAATATATCTGTGGTTCTGTAGACATTAGTTAATTAAGAATTATACACTAAATGAAAATATTTGATATGTGGTAGAAATTAGGTCTAAATGTGAACGTTTAATAAACAGTCTCAAAAAGCCAGTGAAAAAACATACACTTTTGAACCATTTGTGAAAGTCTTTTCAACTCCAACCATAGACATCTTTAAATGTCTTTTCAACGGAAAAATGCTCACTGGGTTACTTTGATTGTTCAATTTTATAAATAGTCAAATGGCGTAGGCCTACTGTGTGTAACACTTTATCACATCTGATATATTGTGTTAAATTCGATCTTGTAAAGATTATGTATATTATAGAATAAGTTTTAACTTAATTGGAAGATTTTGTATTATATGGTATTCTGGTATAATGGTCACTTTTGGGTCGTCGACATGAAGACTAGAACAACCCTAGAAATCAACATCCTGTCGACCTGCCTGATCGCCGTGTGCAGGGTATCAGGGTATGCGTGTGTGTGTGTGTGTGTGTGTGTGTGAGACCTTCTCATTTAGGCTCTTCCCAGCTTTGTTACTTGATTGCTGATCTGTTTCAAGCTTACTTTGACAACCCAGTACAGATCTGAAGAGAGGGAAAAGACAAAAGGCATGCTTATACATAAAGAATTTTCCCTCTACTTACAATAATCAAACCTTCACACACATTGCTCTTAGCTATTGCCTTTTCTCATCTACTAAAATTATTTAACTCATTAGTGTTCAGCAACATTGGTCTCAAAGATGGAAAATGGAGGAGAGGTGAGGATTTAAAGACCAGGTGAAGGGATGCTAAGTGAGGTGGCTGGAGGGTCATGGAGGTCTGGATGCTGACATCATTCTATACTGGAACAATCTGTAGAGGGAAGAGGGAGACAGAGACAAAGAGAAAGGGGCAGGTAAATAACTAAAGGAGGAGAGGGATCCCATTCAAGGGAATCTCAATGAATAATTAGAAAAATTTGGCAGTGTGGATGTCCCCATCTAGCTCAAGTCCACTCTATTCTCCAACTCCTAACCAGTGCTCCCAGTGGAACAATCTGGAGAGAGAAATTAGAAGGAGACAGAGACAAAGAGAAAGGGGCATGTAAATAACTTAAGGAAGAGAGAGGGATCACATCCAATGGAAATAATCTCAATAAATAATTAGAAACATTTGAAATTGAAAACTATCTTCTTTATATGAGGAAAGGTTAGTGTACAACAGCATACTTACTGTGTGTGTGCTGTTGTTCAGATCTACGTTTTCACCTTCCGGGCTTTAGCATTTGCGAATGCCGATATCAGGTCGTTGTGTGTACGCCACATGTACAACAGGCTGAGGTAGCAGTACGGCTGCTGCTAACGATAGCCTGCTCAGCTTCTTCCATAACAACGACGTTACACCTGTTGCAATGTCAGCTACATGCTGTTGCTCCTCCATCGAGTATCTGGCAGTTTTATTGAAAATATTCATATTCGCTTCACAAAGAAAGTATAACTGTCTGTCTCTGATTATAAATCGAATAAAATTACTACGTTATTTAATTTGGCATGCAAAGGTGGAATAGTCAATTTAATGTGAAATGTGGGTGATAATAAATATTGGCAAATCTAGATATTTATTTGGATAGCCCCACAAATGCATGTAGACATGTATTTTTTTAAAATCTATGACAGATTATCATTCATTTGGAGTAAAGAGAAAGGAAAACGGTTTTATAAAAAAAGGGAATAAAAGGAAACACAAATGAAAAAAATCACGAGGCCCTTTGACTGACGAGGCCCCAAGCAATTGCCTACCTATGCCTTACAGTAAAACGGCCTATGAGTATAATGCCATGATGTGTGGCATTATATTCGGTTTATTTTTTTGTCCACGTCTGAGAAAGGGATAAGCTTCTCGGACACTTGTAATATAACGCCACGGTGTGTGGCGCATTTCATAAACAACATCACCAATTAAAAATGCTCATACACAACGAGGGTACTAAAAAAGTATCACAAAGTTGGGGTTGGTCGTAACCATGGGGATATGACCTAGAACTCTCAGCCCAAAACACATTTTTTTATATCATAGTGTTCGAATTCGAGCCAAAACAGGGGGTTCACTTACACTTTAAAAAAAAAATAAAAAATCGACCCTATATAGTGACATCACACGTGGGAGTGTCAGATTTATGATAGATAGATCCACCTACCAGTATACCCAGTGGATTGTACCAACTGGTTTGATGATAGCCCATCATACATCTGGGTGGAGGTTTGCTTTTGGCTCGTAATGGCTAATCGACATTGCACTTGGTGGTAAAATAGGAGCACTTTAAATATGTTGAACTCTTAAAAGGGAACTATCACGGTTGGCTATTTTCAAATAGAAGAGTACTGCTTCATTTGCGTGTTGTCTTAAAATTGTGGACAATGGAGAACACAATTCTCCCATGTCAATGGTCCAACTTTTTCCAGGGGTCCCCTTTAATTGTTCCCTTGCTTTTGAAGAAGAATGTATTAATTCCTAACAGTTAATATGGTTTTGCCTCGTTTTTTTTCATCCCACTCCCTGCCAGACCCCTGTTTCTGACCCCCACTGTTGGTTGATCAGACCGTTAATATGATGACACATTCGTCCTGTCATCATCCCTTTCCCTGCCAGACCCCTGTCTCTGACCCCCCCTGTTAGTTGATCAAACAGCAAATATAGTTTCGTCTTTGTCCTGTTTCAACCCCTCCCTTCCAGACCTCTGCATCTAATCCCCCACTGCACTTTAGGAGTTGTATCAACCAATTAAAATGGTGTCACCTTTGTCCTGTTCTCCTCTTCCCTGCCACATCTCTGTCTCCAACCCCTATTGTTCTTGAGGAATTGATCAAGGAAGTAATTGAGGGTTGTATTAGCATTACTAACTTACAGTCCAACAACAGATCCTCCACAGACCAACTGGTCTCTGTGCCAATCTCACCGAGATATAACATCCCACCTGCTGTTCAACCTAGAGAGGGTGTAGTCAGTTTGTAATTGGCCTTTTAAAATAACGGTAACCCGAAAGGAGATAGGGGGGTTGCACCTTTTTGTAATGTTGAACCTAGAGAACAGGTAGCGATTTGAAGGTATCTGAAATCCCTGCCCTTGTCATATGTTTTGAAATACTGTTGTATGTGTGAAATTAAGCAGCGAATCCCTGAAGGGCTGCGCTTGTTATTTGTGTATCCTGAGGGAGCCCACGAAAAAAGTATTGAACGTTAAGTCTTGACTCAAGTCAAGACATTCAAGTCTTGACTTAAATGTTGTGAAGAAAAGGACTTGGAAACTGCCCCTTGATTTGAAACTTCCTCTACACTGTCTAACTCTTCCTGTGTGTTTCTTTTACCCATTGTTTCCCTCTAAAGGGCATCTCTGTCCCGGTGCTGTAATGCTCCGTCATTCCTGTTCACCACCAAGAGGAACACCCCTGCAGGGGCCAAGCTGAGGTATGAGGTTGACACCAGCGGCATCCTCCCCGTCACAACGGAGGTCTTCAAAATGTTCCCGGATGTGAGTCTGTCCATCCATCTATTCCTCCATCCACCCACCGATCTATCGCCTTTTAGGGAATTACATATAGGGAGTTCTCATTCTCTGTGAGCTTAAAATGCGTTTTGTTTTTCTCCAGGATATGCCGTACAACAAATCCCAATATAAGAAATGTGCTGTCATTGGAAATGGAGGGATCATCAAGAACAGCAAATGTGGGAAAGAGATCGACTCAGCAGATTTTGTATTCAGGTATATTGCAGACAACAATGTTGGCGACAAAAAGAGGACTGTATTATCTTAAAAATATGTTAGAATCCTATAACAGGATTCTATGTTTTTTTTTCAGATGCAATATACCACCCATCAATGACAAGTACTCGGCAGATGTCGGCACTAAAACAGATCTTGTGACAATTAATCCAAGCATAATTACAGAGAGGTACTGACACGCATATGCACACATTTCAGGAGCCTGCTCTAGCACATAAGCTTCTTAAATAAATGTGTTATATTTCATTTAAATTCTATCTAGCTCTCTTCTTAACAAATAGCATCGGTGGCTTTCAGGAAAAGTATGGTGTCATTTATCATGGCAGCTGCATTTGTTTTGCAACGGTTAACAAAATGATATCAGAAACAAGAGTAAAAACTGAGAATATTGTTTGACAGACGTGGAAATACCATATGGTTCATGTCTTGGGTTGTTGATTATTGTTTGAATCTTGAATGTATTGCTTGCTGACTAATATCTGTTGGCTTGATCTTCCCTCTAGTATTGTCTAACTCTTCCTCTGTTTCTGTTCTACATTTCAGTCCTCTCTCTCAATGTCTCTCTCTCTGTTACGCTCACATCTCGTTCTGCCGCCCCTCCAGGTTCCTCTCTCTCAATGTCTCTCTCTCTGTTACGCTCACATCTCGTTCTGCTCCCCGCCCCTCCAGGTTCCTCTCTCTCAATGTCTCTCTCTCTGTTACGCTCACATCTCGTTCTGCTCCCCGCCCCTCCAGGTTCCTCTCTCTCAATGTCTCTCTCTCTGTTACGCTCACATCTCGTTCTGCCGCCCCTCCAGGTTCCAGAAGCTGGAGAAGTGGCGGCGGCCGTTCTACGAGGTCCTCCAGAACTACGAGAACTCCTCGGTGGTGCTGCCGGCGTTCTACAACACACGCAACACTGACGTCTCCTTCCGCGTCAAGTACATGCTGGACGACTTTGACTCCCAGCGCGGCGTGTTCTTCTTCCACCCGCAGTACCTGCTAAACGTGCAGCGCTTCTGGGCGGTGCAGGGCGTGCGGGCCAAGCGCCTCAGCAGCGGGCTGATGCTGGTGACGGCCGCCCTGGAGATGTGCGAGGAGGTCCACCTCTACGGCTTCTGGGCCTTCCCCATGAACCCCTCAGGCATCTTCATCACCCACCACTACTACGACAATGTCAAGCCGCGTCCCGGCTTCCATGCCATGCCCCATGAGATCTTTAATTTCCTGCACATGCACACGCGTGGGATCGTCAATGTGCACACGGGGCAATGTAGGTGATCGCCCCAAACAACCTGCCCAAAAAGTTTATTCGACATCCGCTGTGTGACTTGCTTTACACATTGTTGTGGAGAAGTTCCACCTTTTACCTTTTTAATGGGAGATTTTGGTAACACTTTATAATAACAGTAACAGTAACAGTAATAACAGTAATTTATAAGCCTTTAGTAACTGATGAACTAATCATAAACAAAACACTGACATACATTTGTAGATGATTGATAAGTGCCATGTTAAAGGTCCCCTATTTTACCACCAGGTGTGATATTGATTCGCCATTACAAGCCATGTTAAACATCTGGGTGGACACTCCCACTTGTGTTGTCCCTAGAGAGTAGATTTTACATGGCTTGTAATGGCTAATCAACATCACACCTGGTGGTACAATAAAAACCCTTTAACATAGCACTTATTAATCTACAAATGTATGTTTATGTTTTGTTAATGATTAGTTCATCATTAACTAAAGGTTTATGACTGAACGTTATTCTAAAGTGTTACTGAGATTTTTAAGTCGTGTTTACTTTTAATAGAGGAGTGACATGGAGTCTGTCCTTTTTTAAAACCATTTTGTTAATTTATGTAAAAGATGGGGAGGATTTTGGAGGAGGTTATGCATGTAAGAAAGCTCCAGTGGGATTCAATTTGAAGACAGTTACGCTACATGTGTCATCTCAGTGGCAAAATGCAACACTACCTCTAATAATGTATCCATCAGATCTGATTACTGTTCACTAGCACATTTTTGCTAACTAGCAAGTTGGTTCAGTGTTAGCCACCTAACTGTTAAAAAAAACTGATTACCTCTGGAGCCTTCGTTTTCTGTTGTATTCAGCATTTCCATTTCATGGTCAAATTTGCTTGCTTTGATGCCAAACAATGTTAGTTCTCAACTTTGATGTGTACCTTTAACTTGCTTACATTACGTAAGTCGTTGATTCTCTTTTCTTCTTGGTTTTCCAAACCATGAGATGCCCGTTTTTAATGTCAAACGTGGTCTTCCTAGTGATTGTTGTCGTTTCTCGTGACGTTTTCAAGTGAAGTTTTCAAATGGCTCATTTGTAGCCTGACATTGCCAGACCAATTCGCAAATGTGTACTCTCAGTTCATTTTCGATTTCCAAGGGGAGTTATCAACGGACGAAGACCAAAATGCCTCTGGATGCAATTGGATAGATCTACAACCAATCAGAGCAACAAATCGTGTGACAAATTAGCGGCAGCCATCTTGGTTGTTTATGAAAATGCCTCAACAGCGCTCCCATAGGGCGCTGTTGAGGCACTAAAACCCGCCACTTGTTAGATAAACGGTTGTGAGGTCTGCTGGAAATCTGTCTGAACGGGAGTGGGGCCAGGCGCATATGCCAGAGCAAATAAAACATGAGCTTGCATATGCGTCTGGTTCCCAGGCTAACACATTTTTATACCGTTGTACAGGAGTATTGTTTTGTACTTGACGATGCACAAATATCTGCGCTGAAACAGGGCCACTGTTTGGGTCTCGCTCCTTCTGTCCTCTCTCTGAGACATCACCCCCCTCCCCCCTGTATTCCACATATTAGCCGTCTCCAGACACGGACCGGATGTGGCAGCTTTTAATGTTGTGGAGAATAAATTTGTGGAATTGAATGAGCTAATCCAAAAATGGACAAAAGATGTAACCTTTAGCTCTATAGTTTCCTAATCTATTTAATATAAAATAGATTAATTGGAACAGCCTGTTTTCAAAAGCTGATCTTCTCTTGAAATTAACAGGAAATGGTTCCTGGTGTAAGAATGAGTATTTGAAGGCGTAAGTCGTAGTTTTGGACAAAAGCCGAGCAAATGGTTTTTATAACAATAAGATAACAAATCTTTGACTTCCTGTCGCCAATCCCATTGTTCACCCTCCATACAGCACTAGAGAAAAGATATCAACGAATGAAGGCCACACACTGTGGCTATATGGCTTATTTGATCCCATCTCTTGCTATCCTCCATGTCTTAAGCCATACTGCCTTATGAGAAATCAACCCTTTTTCTGATGCACACTTCACCCACGTGGATCGCATATCTAATGTACATTAATGTAGATCCAGCTCTTTTCCACTCTTTTTAAACTTAAAATCTTAGAATCTCTAAGAGATCGCAGTGCACAGCATTTATTGTGCATTTTGTTTTGGAATTGCTACTTCCCCCCTGTAAAATACAATTCCATGCATAACCATGTAATGCTGTGCATGTTTGTACTCTATAGGCCTACTGGGCTTTGTGTGTGCCTGCTTCAATGAATCACTGAAATATGTTCACACATAGGCATCAACTAATATCAACGGGGACTTTGGGATATAGACAAATGTTATCACTTAAAAGCAATTACTTCTTTTGGAGCAGTATTGTGTATCATTGGTTGTGATTTCCATTGATTTGATTGATTGATTGAAAAGGATGACAATGGCTCTTGGGCCGTTTATGATGTAATGGGATTCTCTCTTGCTATTGTTGACTCACGTTATTTCACCTGCTGCAATGCATTCCGCATGTATTCTAAGAAGTTGAGCATTTGGGATTGTCTTATCTTAAATTATTTGTATTCCAGGAGTCATTCAGAGACTCTTAAAATGATGTACAATGATTGGTTTTCTCTGCTTTGTGTATGACATACAGATTAGGGGATTTGGGGATTTTGGAGTTTTTTGATGGACATTCACGGTACAAATGGCTTCCTTTATTAATCACAGTGAAGTAATTTAAGGTCAACATGTATGAGCACTTCAACAGAAATATTAGGATTTTCTAATCACCTTATGGTTTATAGTCTAAAATACTCAGCAATGACGTAAGAATTGCTTACAAAGAGAACTACTCAGAATGAAAGGGAATAGATAACACAGTGCTTCTTAACTAGATTGTAGATCATTCTTTATTGTGTTTGTAAATAAACTGGTTTTGATTTTCTCTCTCGTGACAACTATTCATACGTACTAGGTGTGTGTGTGTGAGTGTATGTTGGGGGGGATTGGTAAAAAATATCATTTTTATTCTGTGTTAAATCAAAGGGAAATGCCCCCCAGTAGGAGTGAGTTGAAACAAAGACACAAGACAACAAGTCATGTTATGCGATATACAAATGAAGACATAAAAACAATATACCATTTAGTGTGTTGCCATGAGGTGGTGAATTACCGCTCTTAACTTGGGTCAGTTGACCTCTGGCTTGTCTGGTCCAATTAACTCCTTAAGCAAAGCTACTATCAGTCACTTAATTATTAAGCAGTCGTGGTGTCAGTGTCCTCTCACTGCCTGGCTCACTTTAGCGGCCCAGTCTCATTTATGTCCGATTATACTAAATCCACAAATATCTTGTTACAGCAGGATGCGTCGTGCTAGCCATCCCCACCTCAATGTACAGTTCAATAAATTAAAGAAAATGGTGCAGAGGAAAGTAAAGCAATAGATCCAATCCATGCTCTTCTAACCTGAACTCTTTCCCTTGGCTAGTCTGTTGGCAATAGAATGTTCAGGACATTTGTGACGACTGCTTAGAATTCTGATCAGCACATTTCTTTAGGTGATCTCTCAAGTCGGTTTAACCACTAAGAGAAGAACATGAGAAGACCAACCACATTAGACCAAAGAACTTGAAGTGCCCCTTTTTTACCAAACCAGGTGTGATGTTGATTAGTCATGAAACATCAGAGTAGACTGGATTTCGAAGAGCAGATAGATTTATATATTTTTTATGACTGAGTGAGTGTGACCCACCAGAAGATTCTTCTTATACCTTATGGGTTATGGAGCTGTGACAACAATCTGAATATTGAAGATGTCCTGCATGTATTAGAGTTTAGAGTCCTGCTATAGGTATTTAACTAGTGGAACAACATTGTCCTACTGAAATAGTTATCATATCATATGAGGAAAATGCGCTACCAAATGTATGGTCTGATTAAAAGTGATTTCAGTTATACACTATAGATCCAAGTCTTGAATGTTTAGGGCTTGTACATCAGAATGCATCATGGGATTTGTAGAGAGTTGTTGTACTGTAAAATCCTAAATCATGTATATATACCGTAAATTATGCTATTCCAGGTCTTTGCATGTGAAACGCTAGTTTCAAACACAACAATGTCTCCCCATTAGGACAAATCATTTCACGATTTAGTACTAAACAATTACCAAAAAACCATCACTACCCCCATAATAACTAACATTCCAATGCTCCTATGCTCCCAAAATGTTCTAGGTCATTGCGATTTGATGTCGCAATATACACCCCTATAACGTATAATGGGGGGATTTAAATTATAATTTTCCCTGCTCTTAGATAAATTATGACCCTTGCTCACAATTGATCAATTTAACTGCAAGCATTCTTACGTAATAATGCACATAAATAGAACAATATGTGAATAATTTGAGCTATAAACCATCTTTACAGTCCTCTGTACAGTCTTCGTATCAAACCTGCCCCATATTAGATAAACGGTTGTGGCTAGGCCGACCCGGGCCAGGTCTGCTTGAACTCTGTCTGAATGGGTGAGGGGGCCAGTGATGAAGCGTAATCTTGATGCCTCAGGTATTGTGGTTTCGAGGCATGACTCAAAGAGTGAGGTTCAACACGATTGTTTATTCAGAGATACAAGGACACTCTGGAGGTGGTCCATGAAGCATCTGCCAGAGCCAGGTAAAAAATCAGTCTATATTGGTATGGGTGGGATGGTAAAGAAGCCACGCCTATAGGGTCTGATTTACCCAGGTAAATATTCAGTCTATATTGGTATGGGCGGAATGGTAAAGAAGCCACGCCTGTAGGGTCTGATTTATCTCAGACCCATACAACTTTATATGGTGTTGTCTTGACCACTATGTGTAGAAGCAGAAACTAGTCAGAACTGGTATTAGCACTACGAAGGTGTGGTCTGGCGAGATAATAATGATAGCTTTAATATCATGTGGTCTAATGAGGTAATAGAATAAATTAATTTCCATCACCAGACGCATATGCCAGAGCAAATAAAACATGAGCTTGCAGATTTGTCTAGTTTCCAGGCTAGGCTAACAGCCACTGCAGACACAACAGGTATGTGTCTGCATATTAGTGTGGGTTCATAAATGAGAGGCCCCCCACTCGTAAAGTGATCCTGATGACACTATAAATTATGGACCTCTCTGCTACAGAGAGGATAAGTTCCCTTAGCAAGGCTCCTTTTTCACAGGGCCTTCTCCCCTGGGTCACGTGACCACTGAGGTGACAGTAATTTTTCATGAGCGTGAGTGTGTTCAGTCGTGTGGCCCACACTGCCCAGTGAAGGAGATCCCGAGGCTGCCATAGTCCCCTAAGCCTAGGACTTTGTCTACAAAGACACACACACACACACAGATAGACACAAAGATACACACACAGATCGGAACCCCAGAGTCCTGGCACCTTCTCACATTCGCAGGTCAAATGAATTGTCTTACACTGTTAGAAACTCCAGGCGGCACTTGGCGAAACTAAAAGCCGGGTAAGTGGATGAATAAAAGATGCCAACCAAACCGAAAAAATCCACAGGTTCCGAAGAAACCAAAGATGCGGATGACGAAGTGGAGGAAAGTGAGCCAAAGCTGACGGAGAGGAAGAAAAATGCTACAAAGCAAGAGAGGAGTGGCAGTAGGAAACACAAGAGCAGGGAGAGCTCTGTGGACCGGGAGATCCCCTCCCAGCCACAATCAAACGACCAGAAGAAGAACAAGAAAAAAGGGCAGGAAAACGTAAAGGAAAAGAAGAAAAAGAAGAAGACATCATCAGATGGAGGCATTGAGTGCGGTGTCGTGACCAAGGATGAGAAGGAGGATGAAGGCAACGAGCAGAACAACAACAATGTCAACACTGACAAGTCTAACAAGAGGAGCTCAGAGAAGTTCCCGGAGGAAGAAGTGACTGACGGAGGAGCAAAGGAGGAGAAAAAGAGGACGAAGAAAAATAAGTCTGCGGATCCCGAGAAGGAGGACGAGATGGGATCCAAGGATAAAAAGAAAAAGAAGAAGAAGTCTGCAGAAGACGACGACGAGGAAGCCCTACTGGAGGAGCAGGAGGAGGACTCCAAGAAAAAGAAAAAGAAAAAGCCAAAGGACGACGACGACAAAAAGAAAAAGAAGAAGAAATCCAAACAGTTGGACTACGCTGAGATTTACCAAAATGAGCTTCTCAGCTACAACACGGACTCATCCGACGGATATGAGGATGAATACTACAAAAAGAAAGGTAGGAACCCTCATCGCGGCGTGCAAAACAATCGGAAAGTATAATAATAATAATACATGGATGGATTACGTATCACCCAGTCTCTGGACTCAAATATGACTGGGGTCCAGCCATGGGAAACCATCCCTGTGCCAGGTTGATAAAGCTCAGCTGTGTTCCACATGGATGGACCATAACAGAGAATCTGGGGCAGACGGGTGTTGGGTGAGATCCCAGAGGCTAGAGCACCAAAAGTAGGGCATACAGCCAGACGAGCTGGAGCACATTACAATAGACTAGGGCTGGAAACTGGACTAGAAAATGCATTAGTAACTAGACTAGATACTATAATAGGCTAGACACTAGTCTTGACACTAGAACAGACACTCTAATAGACTATGAACCAGACTTGATAGAGGATTTAGTAGACATTACAACAGAACACAGACTATACAGTTTAACAAGAGTAGACATTAGACTAGAACCTTTTTTCTATTCATGAACCACATTGTTTCCTGTTGGTCAGTTCCGTTTCCCTCTACAGTACACACACCATGTCTTGTTATCTTGATCGTTACATTGGGAATAGATAAGCACAATACCACTACTGAAATCTATGAAAAGTTCAAGTCAGACAATACATTTACAAAACAAGATTTTAGCAATTATAAGAAGATTACACAAATGACCAGTAGCCTACATAAATTACATTGAGCTCAAATTACCTGTATCTGTATCTTACATTATAGAGGCATGGTTAAGGTTAAGAGTCAGTATGAGAAGGCAGAGGATATGGCCTATAAGTGTTTGTTGTGTCCGGTAGTGCCTATGTGCAAGTATGCTGTGTAATGTGCACTGTGTCCTCCACTTTGGATTCAGCTCTTCTAGAACTCTCCCTCCTAATGAAGGAGGGAGAGTTCTAGAAAAGTGCTCTTTGCCAGGCCGCCTTCTATCTCATTTTATCAGGTGTCTCCTTTTTCACTTTAATCAGTTCTTTTTAGTCCGTACCCTGATAACTAGGTTTCTGTGTCTCTGACTGATCTAATGCTCTCAAATTGCTCTTTATCAGGTGTCTTGCCTGTTCTTCTCTTTCTTACTTTCCCTTAGATAATTTGTCATTTATCGATCGCTTGTGTGTCTCTCTTCGCTAAGATGTGGTGTGTTTGTGTGCCCAATTACAGCTTCACATCCACGCAGAATGAAGTTTTCAATCACATGAATTCAGTTACGTTTGAAGGGCTATTTTCAAGTAATCTACCTGCTCTAAACTTGTTTCCTGTCTGTTTCACTAGATAAACTGACAAGCACCAGCTGTATCAGTTTTTTGCCGATGCAGTTTATGTTGAGTTAATTGGAAATCCTGACAATTGCCTTTTTTTGTTGTTGTCTCTTCTTTTTGTTGTTGAATCTTTTTTTGAAAACACATAATTCAGTATTTTCCACGCTTTTCTCAGGATGTTATCTGGGGGATGTGTTCTGGGTGTTACATAACCTGACTCCCGTGCTGGGTTCAGTGTTAAATCTTGCATACATTACATCACGTAGAGACACACACATCTCTTACCAACTGCACACAGGTGAGGGTATTGTGTTGCATGGGATACCCAGTGGCTAGCTATTCTACTCGTCGAGACTATGTTGTCAAATGATGGTGTGCATGATAGTAGCATGCACGCTTATCTGTTGACTACATATGAAAACACATTAATTTAGCTACTTAGCTACATATGCTATGGCTATTTTTCAAATTACTTGTTGAAGTATTCCTAAGTATAATTTTCCAATACTAGACTTAGTTTTTTGCACATAGTATAGTCAAAAGAATGTCAACAAAGTAATTGAACATTAAAATACATTTTATCAACACGTCCAGTTATAGTGCCAAAAGTTTGTAGTAGTGCTGTTTGGGAACAATAAATGATGTAAGGCTATTACCTTCCTTCCCTGGTTGAATGCCAGTTGTGTTATTCTCTCCCCGTCTCTTTTTTTATGTTTTTATTTAAAAAAGGTTTTCCCCTGAATTGTATTTGTGTTTCAGTGTATGAGGTGGTAACCGTCACCGGGGATGTGAAAGGAGCAGGTACAGATGCCAATGTTTTTGTTACCCTTTTTGGAGACTTTGGGGTCACTCCTAAGGTTCACCTGGCCAGCAAGTGAGTTCACACATTTTAGTGTTTTCTAAAAATGCCAATGTAAAAACACTGTTGTTATTGTTTTTTCTATGTTAATTATGTTTTCTGTTAATTGCTGTTTTGAAGACCAAAGATTATTGTGATAAGCCTATGCTAGTTTATGTAAGAAAGGTCTAATGAACTACAGCATATAACAGCCGTAGCCAACATAACTATTCTTCTCATGTCAATCAGTAACCATGAACCTTTCTATTCCTCTCATTTCTTCAGCACAGAAAAGAGGTATTTCCTTATTCATCTGCTAAAGGATGCCTATGATTTTCTTTATTGTTGTTTTGGTATTTATTATGTAAATGACACTGTATGAGATAATTCCTGCTGAGAAAAATACACTGAAAACGATATGACACAATGAGAATTTGTTTTTATAAAACATCAACTCATCCCTAGAGTCAATAAAAAAGGAAATTGTAGTGATAAATAATACTTGGATTGAATGAGTTGCAGGAATCTGTTCTCCATACAGTAGCAAAATTAGGACAAAGAATATCTGGAGTAAGGGGGAACGGTGTGACATGGATGGTCTTCTTTTCCATTTCGAGGCAAATGAAGGAAGACCACGATGCCAAAGGTTTTTAATAATCAGATAAGCCTCAGGAAATTCTATCGGCGGATTAGGTAACTCGCTCGCCTCATCTCTGCCAACATAGAATGGCGGATACAGTTACCTGTAATATGTACATTGCATATATTATGCTCCATTGTTACTCTAGGCAAGTAAGAATGTTATCCATTACTGGAATTGTTTCAGTGATCCCTTCAATCAGCCACATGTCATGTATTCAGGATACATGGTGTGTGGTGGTTGTTCTGTAGATATCAAATATATAAATGTGATTTATAAGGCTCTATACTGCACACAGTATAGAAAATAAAACAGTAGATAAAAGGAGTTTCACCTTACTCCATCGTATACATGGTCCTACCTGTATTGTGTAATTGTCTTATTCATTTATTTGTACAAAATGATACAGGTAAGTGATGGATTTTACGGCTTCTTGCACAATTCCCTGATTATTAGTGAGGGAAAATCTAAAAAAGCAACTCTTTGGAGTGTAATTAATAGGCTATATCAAAATTGCATGAATTTCAAAGTTTGATGGTGGTTTGTTTTCTGTTTCGATCAGTGTCCTCTTCTTATCCTTTTTAACAAAGTGAATACGTTTCAGATAATGGGGCAATATTTGTTGGTTTATGTGTGCTGGACTGTATTCATTCAACTTGGATAGCCATTATTGTGCATCATCATGGGTTGAATTTTATCAAATGTTCCAGGTGGGGCTGCACTTTAGTAGATAGGGGTGAGGCACAAGGGCAGCTGTTCTGTTGAATTGTTAAGAAAGGTAGTCTGATTCACTATTGTAAGCAGAAGAGGACTATCATCAATTCAAACCCTGTTCATCACGGTAAGGGGTAGGAGAAAGAATCTTTTAAATGGAAGCCCACAGCCCACCATCAATGGTATATAGTCCTTCCTTGTATTTTACCCACTAGCACATGCATACACATGCAAGCAAACAAGCAGACACACAAGCAAATGTGCAAGGTCATACACATCATCAATGAACAGCACCCTTTCTTTGTTTTTTAATGCTTATTTTGTCTTGCTACAAAATTACAGAAGTCGGACGGCATTCGAGAAGAATAAAACAGATGTTTTCCACATCAAAACACACAACGTGGGACCTTTGAAAAAGCTGAGGTACCGCACCATGAAGATATCAACTTCCTTGTTACATCTTCCTTCAAATACATAAGTCCAATTGTATTACATTCACATCCAGTCATGTATCCAAAGTGACTTACAAGTGTGGCTTAGAACAGTAAAAGCATAGTAGTAAAAAAGTAGCTAAAAAGGGCAAGTGCTGCACAAGCAAGTGCAAAGAGTGTACAGAATGCAAAGACGTTGTGGTAGTGAAGTGCATACTAGGAGATAGTGCATCACAAAAATCTAAGTGTTTCAGTTTAAAAAAAGTAATTGTCTCTGTACAGTCGTCCCAGTGTTCCAGCAAAGTAATATCTGTATTAGTATATCTAAATAGTCCAGCTGCAGTCTCTGCCCATTGGAGAATTTATTTAGAATTTCTAGAATCAACATTAATAGTTAAGCCCCATCTGGTGTGGGACATTAGTGTTTTAGCTCACTGAATCTGCTAGAAAAGTCTGCATGGCATCCCAGCTAGACATCATTAGGATTATGCTGCTCAGCTGGCCTAATAATTAATGTATCAATGAATTATTGATAGAAATAAATCAAAAAGTAGTAAAATTTTGTTGTTTCTGGTTATGAATTCCTGAGGAACATTTTTTCATCGTGAGGGGAGACTGGAGGTCTGTTTTTATGACTGGAGGTCATAAAACTTTGCTAGGCAAAGTTAACATTTTCAGTCAATGGCTGTAGCGCCTCTGTTGTCCAATCTGGGTAAAATTTCAAGTGACGAATCTTGAGCCATGTGCCTTTCAGTACACCAAGTTAAATGATTATTGGAATAAGTTAACCCTGCCTTTTGGCTCCTTCAATTTGATTGGCCCGTTTAGGGCCTCTGGAGGCTAAGTTATTTGGTCAATCGACTTCATCTTACTGGAGCAGTTAGAACCGTCACCCCCAACAGTCCCAAACTGGTTCCGCTGTGGCACCCAACCCTGAGAAGAATGATGCACAACTCAACGTAGCTTTATTTGGCTTACAAGTAAAGGGGGTGGGGAAGACAATGATCTTGCTGAGGGGTCTAGATCCAGGGACGAACAGGGGTAATCGCCTACCTGGCGGCACACACAGAGATAGGGGAGTAAGACACAGTAGGCCAGGGATGGGGTATCTGTTCGTCTACAGTTCCAGTCCGTTGTTGCAGTTTTTTATCTTCAAGTCTTCTTCTCTCTACTTCTCTTCTTTCTTCCTTACCACACTGTTGGAGGTTCGGTTTGCTGTCCTTGCTACCACCTCCTTCTACCTGCCGTTTGTTTGGTGCTGGTATATACGCCTCCAGTCTTAATCAGCCAGATTATCCCCAGGTGTGCTGGCTACCTCCAGGTTTGTTAAAGTTGGGCTTGGAGGAATCTGTCCTCCCACACTCCTCCTCTCCTCGGTCACTGTGGGTGTGGTGTTGTTCCACCACCAGGAAATCACACAGCTCAAATCAAACCTTAGAGCTAGGAAATGCAGCCGTTTGTTCTTTATTGTACAGGCTAGCGTTATACCCAGATTAAACATATTGGTCCATGGATGTGTACCAAAGTATTATAATCCTTTTGGCTTATAATATTGGTGTAATATTTTTTTAGCCACCCTCCATCATTGTGGAGCAATAACTGGTGTCAAGCACGCAGATGTGCCTGAAGTTGGAATAATAAGCGAATGGTAAATTCAGTGAGACAACTGCTGGAGGTCACTTTAGGTTATTAACTCATAGTCAAAATGCCCCTTCTGCCAATTTCCTCACAGTGTGAGATACTGTCATATTAGGCAAAAGTGCCCCTTCTGCTGGAAGTAGTCAAGCTATGACGGTGATTGTTGTTGTTTCATGCAATTTCTCAGACCAGAATGCTGGAAGTAGCTTCAACGTAGACCAGCATATTTTAGCCAACAGCCCCAAAGTCAGCGGCACCATGTAACGTATCAAAACAGGGTTGTCCCGACACAGACATAGTTGACAACTTTGTTTTCTCCCTGGTGTGAGTGCTATCATTGGAAACATGACCCACTTGTTCCAGTTAAGACTCATGGCTAAAAAGGAGATTTGTTCACTGTGCAAAGTTTCATTGAAATTGCACCGCAGCATAGTTCTATTCAAGATAAGAGCATGTGAACAAAAAACACACATGCACTATTGTGGATGACGGATCACAAGAAAATTCAACAATTAATCAAAACTGTAGTATATTACCTAATTACCAGCCTGTTATTATTTTTAGGTAGAGATCTTTGATATAGGAAGATGAGAAGCGTGAGAGTTGGTTTGTAAGGAAAGAGATGTCGAGGCACTGGCAGTAAAAAAGAAAAAGACCACCTATCAAATAAAAACATTTTACAATTTACTTCAAGTGAGTTAATCTTTTAAAATGAATGTAAACAGATGGATGGAATGTGACAAAGGACATGCCAATACTGCGTCAAAGCGGCAAAAAAAGGGGTGCGACCAAATTTGTTAGGATGCACCAAATGAAAAAGAGAAAATGTTAGTCTTGAGCCCTGATATAACAATACATTCACTATCACTAACTGATATGAATGTATTATGGGAAAACAATACAAATAGAATGTTTCTCAGACAATATTTGGTACCTTGTGGAATTTGACCCATGGACCTTATGCCTGGGGGCTCTACTTGTGGAACTGATGACAGACATGTCAAGAAAAGGGGAGATCAGTATATGATATAGAAGTAGCCGTATTTTTCACACTTGGACGTTTTTTCAGTTGTCTTGGGCAATTACACCTACATGGTCTACATGAACAAAATATAAATCAGGGTTCATATGGAATTATATGGAAAAAAGGGTGCCAAATGCCCGAATCCAATAAAGGGGTCATGAAAATTTGACAAATGGTCTTGGAGGAGATGGTAAAACAAACTGGTGTTT
>OOFG01065834.1:0-29593 GCA_900323295.1 Molva molva | reverse complement strand
TTGTTGGGTGGGGGTGTGTGTGTGTGTGTGTGTGTGTGTATATGTGTGTTTGTATGAGGACTATGAGGACTCTACAGATCAGGATTTGCCAGGAAGCCATCTTAATAAAGGACTGGCGTTACGATCTTTGTACTGACAAACGAGGGTTTGTCAGTGTACAAAACATGGCCCCCTCTTTCGGTTGTTGGCCAAGTTTGCCCTATTTATTTTAAAAATATATATAAATATTATGTGTGCCTGTACAGTTCTGTGCGACTAGAGTCAAGCTCTAAGGAGTCTGTTTTTTGAAGTTTATTCAGGTAGTGATGTTTTTTAGACTAATTTTCTCAATCACCATGTCCATGGTTGGTAAGCTGTACTGAAAGGATCACAAACCATTTGAAGTCTGCCAATTGATTTGAAATCACAGTTTTAGAGAAGGGCACTAGAGGAGACTTGAGGGTAGTGTGGCGAGGGGGGAAAAAAACGAAGCGTAATGGAACATTAGCATTTCTGTTCTTCTTGTCGTTGCATCGCTAGCCTGTTCCAGATGTTTTACTGCACCGGTATAATCGATGAGATGATTTGTGTAGTTGCCCTCATTGCATGTTCAGCTTGTCAATCAGAAACAGGCGGGTTAACGCAAAGGTAAGTTGACTCCACTCGCTCTTCAGCAGACAACAAGCAGAGATCCATCACTGCTCCGTGTAAATCCAACCTTTCTGCTGTCAAGCCTGTGACATATCTTAAAGTAAGCACTGCTAGATGAGTACTATTTGATATTTTTAATATAAGAATAAAATAAATTCCTACAATGTATTTTACTTTCTTTGAGAAGAAATTCAGTATACTGTATTGAGGCTAAATGTCAATGTGAACTTTCCTTTTTTTAAGTAAAATAAAATGTACCAAAACACTGTCACCTTGTGTCTTTGTGCTGAACTGAGGCCGAAACCGACGCTGGCTTGATGCTGTGAGAGACTATGATCTACAACCAAACTGCTAAACATAATTATGTAAATGTAAATTGTTATTGTATGTTAGAGAATGTCCAAATTTGCTTAAAATAATTAAACAAGCCCAGCCCCCAAATTATCGACTAACTTGAAAAATGTACTTCCACCTTTTAGGCCTACAGAATGTCAAACTGGATTTTCAGTGCAATTTAGGCCTATAGCGCCCCCTAGTGTTGATGTGCTGTTCTACTGCCCAGATGGGTTCTATTAGCTATATTCTGAAGTTAGACTTGGATGAGGTTCAAATTATTGAAATGCAATCCATTCAAAGAGGTTTTAAATAACACATGGCATGTAGCCATGGACTTTTGGTTTATCTGCTTTCTGAGGTAAAATGATTGATCTTATTAGAAAGCTAGCTGTGGACACATTGGATGTTAAATATTGGTTGCATGTTTTAGGCAGGGTAGAGTACTAAATACAAAAAAACACCACACAAGTTAGCACTTATGTATAATGGCAGTTTCAAGATGTACATTGACATTTGCAAATCAGGGATAAGACTGATACAACTTTATCTACATATGAAATTCACAATTCCAATATGCTACTTGAAAACAAACTATGATTTTAGACAGATATTAATTGTAGGCTACATGTAAGACCATTAGTTTGTCATCCGCTCGTGTAGTCATATTTAATTGTGTAAATGGTCCAACAGATTCATTCACATATATATTAACATGGATATCAAAGTGGTCAAAGTTGAAAGACATCAGGGAAACAATGCCAGACTGCTCTCTGACCCACCATAGGGCTACCACTGCACCACACAGTGTGCAAACTAAACCACAGGCCCTTTGACAAAAAAATAAAATCTTCTGCATGAAGTGATGACGGGCTTTGATCCGATCTGATCCTCCTCTTACTGCGTATCAGTCCTCATCCACGGTGAGATTCACGGTCAGATCTTCATCCTGGTTCATGGCTTTGAGGCAGAATGAAAACGCCCATAGAGTCCCAAGTCTCTGGTCGCAGCCCGGTCTCACCGCAGGTAATACTCGATGGCTGCCGAGAACGCAGCGAACCCTCCACACCCCAGCACTCCTGCCTTCAGCCCGGCTGGGTAACACACAAACAAATACAAAGGGTGTTTAAAAATATATATAAATAAACACATACAAGCGTAGTTCAAAGCAGGAAGGAAAGGAAATTCTTACCACGGAATCCTATGACTCCCCCGGTCACACAGCCGCTGTAGACTGCGTTCTTCCAGTCCGATTGTCCCCTGTACTGTGAGGAGCAATGTTGAAGAACCATATATGAATAGAATTTGGAAATGTAATGGATACAATCTGTCTCTTTATTATTATTGTTTTTATATAATTTAAAAACTGTATAAACTTTACAGAACAGCGATAATACATCTGGAAACAATGTTGTAAGAAAACTATTTTCAAACGTGAAACTTAGTGATATAGTAATGCCAAATGGGGGTGCTATAACACCATGGTTAGGGTAACCATGGTCTACAACACTTTGATTACATTTCAGGAAAATGTAAAAAGGTGTCTTCATAATGCATTGGTTTTTCCATCATGTCCCCTGCAAGATGTTATACATGAGGGCATTCAGTTGTAAAGATTGTAGGCCTATATCTGGAGTAAAGCCACAACGACGGCCCAACTAGACATGGAAGAAACATACTGATTATATGATGCAGAGCAACAACATGGTACCAACTAAACATAAACAACATGGAGGTAACATACTGATTCTATGACGCATTCTGTGCATGAGAACATGGCGCCCACAATGGCGAAGTTCTTGGCGTATGACATCCCTCTCTGGCCCATGTCTTTGAGGACCTCCCGTGCTGTTGGGGTTCTCATGGGGTCCTTGGGGTCGAAGCCCACGTTTGTGTCGATGCCCGCTGTGAACACACCAAAAGCTCCACCGAGGACGAATCCTGTGCAATGAAGAATAAAAAGAATCAAATGTTGCTGAGGGATTGGAGGCACAGGCTATAAGCGCTGTCTTGAATGTCCAGGTATTATGCGCAAGAGTCTAATGGCTTCGTCTCTTGCAATGTTAGAGCCTGACATTTACTGCATCAAAAGGTTTTTTACTAAATAGAGGACTTGACATTTCAGATTTCACTGAGTCTTGCTTTGTATTTAAATGCCTGTCTACACGAATCCATTGCATGTCTGTCATTTGGTTGAGGCTCGATGAAGACATTGACAACAAAGTACAAGCTAAGGCACCACCAGCTACATACCGAGAGTAATACACAGGCAATGTAAAAACATATGTCAAATGAAAACATTTTATTTTATACTGAATGTAGCCCATACCTCCAACACACGCCAGAGCTGCCTTAAAGGTACAGCTCTCCATTGCTCGCTCGATCATCTTCTGCTCGTCGCTTTTATAAGGAACTGGAAGTCCTGCCATGACGGCTGGATTAAGATCTTTTATCGGCTTCCTATCGCCGATAAGATGATCCAGAATCATACTGTACTGGAAATGTTGAGCATCTTCATTGAAACTAGTAGGGCTTGAACCTTGAGCGCTGGAAGGAGGAACATCCGAGGACGCGGCCATGTTTTCCGATGAAAGGAATTTAGGTACATACAGTCAACTATTCAATCGAGTAGATTCTTTAAATGTAAGGTCTCGAACAGGGAATAAAATAAAACAAAATATCTATGATATCACAGTATAATACATATCTACTGTACAGTGATATATTCTATATAATATATTACACAAATAAAGGAATTATTTTATATAGAAGTGTTAGTGTTCGTGTTAGCACATTCGCCAAATATTCACAGCCCTGAGTTGGTAATCATTTGATTTATTTTTAAGTATCGATTGAGTAAATCGTGTACAAAATTGTAAGAAAGTAGTGAATGAACCATTATTTATTTTATAGTTTTTCATATTTTTAAATAACATCTACGATTTAGATAAAGAAAACTACAGAACCCAGAGTTCACCACGGACAATGCACCAAACTCACGGGCTCCATCTACTGGCTCGTGCTGTAATTAGCCGATACTTGTATGACACGCGACAGGCGCGAGCATCCAGTAGCAACAGCAGTGGAGCCGCAATATCGAAAAGGTAAGGTGCAGAACAAACTTTTATCCCCGGCGTACTTTTAGTTCCTACGGCGAATTATATAATTCATTTGACAGCGTGACAAGTGAATATTTTGTACTCGCAAGCATTTCGGTGTGTCAAATTTAGAGAAGATGTCAGAGTCGTTTTTGCCCGTTATGGCTTGGCTATCTTTACCAGACTGAAGGCTGCTTGCCTATGGCATTAACCGAACGGTTTGGCAACTTTATGCAAATGCATGTGTAAGTCATCCTTATTGTACGTCAAATTAAATTGGCTATACTTAATTCAAGGATATGCATTGTTGTTATGTTTATTTACAGTCGTGTGCCTCGATCAGGTTGAGTGCGTTTAATGATGCATGTAGGTCCGCGGCTACCGTTTCTCTAGGAAGTCCAGTATGTGGAAACGTTTGGCAGGCACGACGCATTCCACATTAATGTTTTATTATGCACCTATATCAATACACCATCTATGGCGGAAACGTGTATTGTAAAATCATTAGAAAACCAATATGTCATGTGTTACTGTTGTCACTGTCCAACTGCCAAACTTGGGTTGTGAACGAGTAGCTGGTTTCTTCCTATCAATATAGTGAGCTCATTTATACCATGCTCTTTGAATAGCGACTTGAAAGAATACTGGTAGACTCACGAAGTATATGCATCCAAAGTTGGTCCCAAATAATCGTGCCTTTGTTTTGAAATTGGCATTTCATATTGCCAGCGGCTAGTTTTGTAATGCTCTGCATCAAAAGACAGGCATTTCTGGACGGGTCCTACGTGAAACTTTAAACACTTGTAGTTCCGTATGTTCGGGTCCTACAATAATCTCGTAGCAATCAGTTACAAACTCTAAGTTATTGACTACATTTACTACTTTACTTAATTTTGTGGTGCTTTAAACATCTCCAATTTTGCCTGGATCGGCTGTATCCTAATTGTGAGGCCAAGAACGACTAAATTAACGGTTGGGTTCATAGTTTTAGACGTTTTAGTCATAACCTGGTGTGTAATTTGTAAACCCAGCAGAGGATAATATAGGTATTATTGGCCCCTTGACAAACACAATAGGAACAAATGAGACGTCATACTTTTCTCTTTTCTTCTTAATTTCTTTTAAGTAGGCCTATGCTCCAAAATAAAATATTAAATGCGAAATGGCCTGCTTTTAGCTACCACAATTGTGAAAGTGTTAGGTTATAACACCTTATATATTTTTTCATGACAGGCAAGCCTATACCAGATGGAAACGGCACTAGAACTTTTTTGTTGGCTGATAATCTGAGCTGGGTTGAGAACTGGCTGTCCCAGACAGAATGGAACACACATGCAGATGGTGTCTAAAGTATGGTCAGCCAGTCAAGAGTAGGCTACTGCATAAGACTGGGAAAAATATCTGATTATTATTAATCATTATTATTCACAATTTAAAAAATAGCCGCGACAGCAATTATTTTATCTTGTTGTTTGCCATTCATATTTTGCTAGTGAAGATGGGAAAGCAGGTAGGGTAAAAAAAATAAGTATTTTGTGACTATAATTAGAAATTGGGCCCCTGTTGGTGTTTTTCATAAAAACTGTGTGTTTTTTATAGCACTGTATTTGTCATTGAAGGCAGGGCATATGCACCTTTGCATTGTGTTCCCTTGTGTGTCCTCAGGAGGTGGCAGCAGCAGTGTATTTCCTTCCAGGTCCATAACTTTTCCTAAACTTGTACTGTTATAGTGTCCTCATAAGGCTGCAGGAGTCTGTCCACCTCCAGGTCCTTTCATTGGTCCTCTCCTCTGTGTCCTCATAAGGCTGCAGTAGTTTGTCCACCTCCATGTCCTTTCATTGGTCGTCTCCTCTGTGTCCTCATAAGGCTGCAGGAGTTTGTCCACCTCCAGGTCCTTTCATTGGTCCTCTCCTCAGTGTCCTCATAAGGCTGCAGGAGTGTGTCCACCTCCATGTCCTTTCATTGGTCCTCTCCTCAGTGTCCTCATAAGGCTGCAGGAGTGTGTCCACCTCCAGGTCCTTTCACCGGTAATCAGTGCTGTTCTCATCTGAGCAGCTCATTATACATCCAGTCACCATCAGAGTTGGACCCTGGCTTGCTATTTATAAACTGAACAACTATACCGGGAGAAAACTGCAGAGCCCAGTGTTGTGACTGGGGATCTTGAAGTTGTATTGATTAATAGCAAGGCACGAATACGATTTAAATTGTGAATAAACTAACTTTTGTAATGTGACTTTATATACTTTTCCGCAGCATGAATTTGTAGTTTCTTAAGAGTATAACTATGCTGCGTCATCATTTCAGTACAACTAGGTCGCTCATATCAACAGGACTAGGAGGTTGTGTGCTCTTCCACCTCGTCCTACATCCATCCCTTTCATCTTGTGAGAGTGGTTATCTAACTACTCTTATCATGAGCTGAAGGAAATCACGCTAGTCTTCGTAGGTATGATCATATGAAAGACGACAAGGAATGACATGTAGGCGTCTGTCTGTCTGTCTGTCTGTCTGTCTGTCTGCCTGTCGACTCTACATAGTTCTGTCTAGTGAAAGGAGTTGAAGAGAGCTTTTAGAAAGCTGTTATCTCCTCAAGAGTGGAGGTCTGGCTAGGATTGCAGTGGACTGGCATGTCCGTTGGGCCACAGGAGGAGCCCCTAATTACACAGATAAGGAAAATTAAGAATGAGGAAGGAGCAGTCGACAGAGTGGTGGCACCTTTGTTCCCGACGAAAGGGAAAGGCTATTCCCTGGCTATCGTCAGGTCCAATTCATGTTACGTTATTCTTAATGTAACACGAATGTAGCCCAGTATGTATGTATGTACAGGTATGTAGCACAGTACATTCATTTTCAACACTTTAGATGAATGAAAGGATCTTGTATCAGCACCCAAATAAAAACCTTTACCAGTCCAATTTAATTTCATTCCATTTCTGTATCACACATAGTTTTGAAGTTTTGAAGTCACAACAATATTTTAATCAAATCCCAGTGACAGCTGGTATGCTTGTGAATAATCCCACCCACATTCACTAACTATAGGGAATGTTGCCATTTCTATAAATGGCCTATCTAGGCCGAGTCATTTTTGTCAAAGTCACTGCAGGGATGGTGTCTTTGAACATTAATGTCCCACTTACACAGCCTTTGCTTGAGTGTTTACATTAGTCATAGCTCATATTTATGGTCATATTCATAGTCATTATTAATCCTTGTTTTTGTTTTTTCTGATTCAAGGATTTTGAGAAGAAGTTAAAGTGAGGTTTATATTTAAAGGCCTTTAATTACAGGGGTTCACAGGTCCACATTAAATGTCCAAGATGTACTTGATCTATAATTGGGTGAGAGTGTCTCATGTGCTACCGGGGGTGAACAGGATGAGCTTGTTTACAGATATCTACTCTGCACATGTGTGGGAGTGCCAGGAAATACATGCATATAACAAGAGTTGATAGATGTATGACCATTGTGTGTTCCTTTCTGTCTGTCTGTCTCACCCAGACATTCAACAACACCAACCACAGTGCCTCATCAAAAAAAGCTCTCATTCCAGAAGCTTTTGTGTGAGGTGCACAAATGTCACAGAACACTCCTATTAAATTAGACAGTGTTCATACATTGTCATTGTTGAATAATTTTATTACCCTCATAGACACTCATGCAGACACTCTCATAGACTACAGCCAGTGTTTCTATGGAAGCCACCCACTCTGAACATGCAGAGAGAGGGCCAACGTGAAGTCTCTAGGCCATGGCTCTGACTTGTGAATGTTTATCAGCGATGAACTTTGACACTTACAAAACAGGAAGCTGAGCCCACATGGGAGCCTGTCTCTGAGATGGATACGTTGTAGGCGTTATTAAATATAGATGCTGTGGCTTTCACTTCCTTAACGTTGATCCAGGAAAAGCAGTGGAGTATGAAAATAGTTGGTTGATATTTTAGTGGTTGGCTTGACTCCCAGCTGGAAGATTCTGGATTTGAAACGAAATGTCCAAAATCTACCTGTAGGCATCCCTGGGGAAGAAGCCTAATCCCACCCGTTCATTAATTACACATATCTAAAAAACGACTTATACCCTTTGAAATGGCCCTTTAAAATCCTAGTGGTGTTTTCCACCTGTTATTAGGGGTGTACAGGTTCCTGGCTCAGTAGATGGGAAGGCTTAAGTGAATCCAAACTTCTATTGAACTGATATAGGCCATCACTTGACTCAGCGCATTTTGACTCGCTGTGTTGGGTGCCGATTTATGCTGACGCTCTCGTCTGGAAGCTCTTTCATATTCGGGTGCTGTGAGGTAGTTATGCTGTGTGGAGCTGCATAATTCAGAACAGACCACAGGCAGTCAGGAGAGAGCTTTTCAATGCTAATACTGATCCACGTATCTACCCATCACAGAGTACGATTTATGTGTGACATTAATATATGACATTAATATATATTCTGATTCCTGCTAAAACCCGATTTGAAGCAGGGATTTTTGCCAACATCTGCTTCCAGTATGTGTATCGGTGTCATTTTCCAGGCTTTTGCCAAAACAGACATTAAAGCAGCTCACAACCCAGACCCTGTTACCCATTTTTTTAAACTGAGAACAAGACCTAAACCGAAAGCCAAAGTTTCCTCACAAGTAATAGAATACATTTTACGTGCAGCACACTGCCTGGCCACAACGTTCCTCCTTTTAACTGCCGCTGTGTCCTCTGTGGGGATCAGTGTCCTGGTGCGTAATGGTTTGATATCCCCCATTGTGAAGGGGAACCCAGTGGGAGGGCAAAGCCTTTCTCTCTGCATGGTGCTCATAGCCTAATCCATCACACTTCCTCTTGCACTTAGACCCAGCTAAAGAGTTTGCACACCACATCACTTCCTTACGTCCAGATGCTGCACAGATGCGTGAGAGCTGCTGACGTGGTCAAACCGACACGTTAAATGTATAAAGCATACATTAACACATTCTGGCTTTTTAGGTTTCATGTGTTGAGGCATGGGCTACTTTGTCTTTGCTGTAGGGACTTTTGCGAAGTAAAAGGGAAATGGGCTTTAAAATATTTAAACTAGAATAGACTTTGCCTAAGTCTATTCTAGTCTATTTTAGAACAGTAAAAACAATTACGCCTCCCCCTTTCCACCATGTGTATCCATACCAATACTTCTTAGAGATTTGGCTTCTATTAGGGATAATATAAGGAACTCACTGTTAATGGTATCTGATATTGGTCTGATAAACATTCAGAGATCCTCAAGAAACATGAGACATGGTCAAAAGAGCCAACATTTGGTCAACACTGTTAGGGACATATTTGAGGATCTAAATGCCTAGAGTTTTGTCGGCTAATCGTAAAGGGACAATGGAAAAAATGGATTCCTAGATTAGAAGGCAAATTATATTATCAACTGCTATGTTTCTAGAATGTTTCTATAGCAACCTATGCCATATGAAGTCACCTCTCCCAGCAAATGTTCAACTGTCGAGCTGCCATGTATATTTCGGTCCTCATCAGCAGAACAGACAACATTAATTGCAAGAGAGGTTGTCTTTTATGTAATTGTTTGAACCTAAGGACAACTAGACAGTAGCTAATTGGCAGTAACCCTGCCTGGCTTTCATGTTTATTAGCTTACCACAATGGTGTGTACTTTAGAGCTGGTTTTAGTCCAACCTCAATTCCCATAAAGATGTTCATTGCAATACCATGTTTGTGTGTACATCAGCATTTTATTTCCTGGACTGGGGTAAATCTGTCCTGTTCACCCCTCACCATTATTTTGGTTGAATCTGTCCTTGTGTTTCAACGAGATCGAATCTGCTTTGGGCTGTTTCATTTATTTAGCCTAATATATCTTTCATTAAATATAAACTCAGTGTCTTATGTGTGACCTTAAAGTTGCTATCTTAATGATTTCCGTTTTCTTCTCTTTATCCACACCTATAAGCGGTATTGCAGGTGTGTATTTGAACCACACTTCCCAGTTATCAAAACATGGTTGCCTTTGTGACTTCAGTCAATAAGGAGTTGGTTTACTGGCAACGCTAGCAGAGACCAGAAAAAAAAACAGTACGCTGCTTCACCCACAAGTTAGTTGAAGAGCGAGTCTGTAGCATTAGCTCCGCCAACCCTCTATGGCAAAACAACCACATGGAAAACATGTCACTAACCAAACGCTTTTCGTGATTTTTCCCAGGAAGGTCGTCACCGACACTCAGTTCGTAACATTCTTAATACTGTAAATGCAAGGGCTTTCGTCAGTGGGCCGTAGACCCAATCGCCATTGGGTTACCTCATTCGACGATAGTTAGTGACTTAAAGGTAGGGTAGGCAATTTAAAGAAACCAGATAGAGTAAGTGTGATTTGGAAAGTATCCAACCGAAGAAATCCCACCCCTGCCTTCAGGCCTCCCTCCAAAGCCACTCCCCCAAAACAGGTGGCTAGCTCGCTAGCCTTGGCAATAGTTCTGCCTAGCATTGTGGAAGACTCTGATCATGCACAGTACTTACAAGGGTAGTAGGGTACTTACTGGGTAGGTAGGTAGGTAGACACAGGTAAGCCATACAATCATTTGGCTGAATAAATAAACTGCCTACCCTACCTTTTAACAGACATTTATTTAGGTTAACATCTTTGAGATTACTATAACAAGCAAAAGTTGAATCCATGTACACAAGGCAAATATTTAGGATGGATGTGTAGTGATTTGTAAAGACAATGCCCTTAATCTGGTGTGAAGTTTTCATGTTTGCCTTGAAATGGCCTCATATTTCCAATTATACTGGGTTCATAGGGTTGGGTAGAAAAAATCGATGAACAAAATAATATTGATTGATTCATGGCGCATGTTATACAATTTAATACACTTTACATGTCTGGCTTAATTTGCGGGACCTATGTCCTGTCATTGTATTTATCTACACTATAACAGTGTTGTGATCATGAGGAAGCCTATCAACAACAGAAGAAGAAACGGGACGTCCATCAAAGATGGAGAATGTTACGATTTGATTGCACAAAAATTCCTAAAACTCTACCTTGAGCATCGAGATTTGTTTTCAACTTAACCTAAAAAATATTGCAATACATCTCTTTGCGAAAGAATCGCAATATATAACACAATATATTGAATTGTGACCCTTGGATCGTGATGTGTATCCTAGTGCCAGATTCTTGCCAATGCCTGCCCCCAGGTAATATGAGAATTTAGGATGTGTTTTGTATGAATGGAAAACAATATTATATTATTGAATGTTTTTTTCACCTATGCTCACCTTGTTAATCATCATTACTGAAAGAAAGCTGTCAATGTTGCTATGGCAGTAAGTGTTTCCTAGGCAACAGGTTTGATGGTTTGGCTCTATTATTGAGAAAGAAATAATAGTATTGGATACATTTGAATATATTTCTCGCACAAATGTTACATTTGACCCAACTGAAAGACGAATAATCTATTTTTAGAATCAAAGGAATAGCAGAACATAACGGGCTAGGCTCATTTTCTGTCACATTCGGTTTGAATCCCTGTCGTTGCACTTTATTTTTACTTCAATGCTTGTGGAGACTCTGACTCAGTGCTGCTTCCTGTACAGAGGAGGAGATGGGGGAGGGGGAGGGAGGAGGAAACACTTAAGATGTCCCATGTGTTTGCCTTCCATGTTAGTGTATCAACCCTAAGGATTACAGTATCGAACCAGCCAGTCTGGTTCAGCATTATGTATCCCCACACCTACTTCCGATATCCACTAATCTTTATGGCAGTCCATTATTTATTAATGCCCGACTGGAGTCTGACCCAAAGGCCTGCTGTTTCCGCTCGCCTTTAGTAGCCTCTTAAAACAGTATAGTGTCCATTTGAAAGAAATTGACGTATTACTTTTATTTATTTTATTTAGAAACATAAGGTTAAGGCTAGTCACAATTATATTACATACATTTGGGCTATGCATTTGATGATGTTGTGGCTCTCATTATATGATTATCATCGTAGGTTTGCATGGTAAGCCATGTTGTTAATCAGAAGTCCACCAATAACCATCTGGCATTCAGGTGGGCTAACAGCCCACCTGAAGCAAGGCTAATTGAAACAAATAAGTATCGGGTGCCCTGCACCACACAAATCTCTTGCATACTTCCTGTCTATTTTCAGTTTATTTTTTCTACTTTTGTGGTGGTGCTGGGGTGTGGTCAGGGTAAAGTTCTTGGTTTACCATTCAAGCCAAATTGAGGACTGTTTGATCTGAACCCCGAGAGCAGTGTGCCTCTCTGCCCACTCACTCATGTCTCTGGCATGCTGGATGCTGTGGGATACAAATTAAAACAGTTGGGAAGTGCAGAAAGCGAAAGGCTTTTTCCACAGATTTTCCACCCGCGTGTTGAGAAAAGAGTTAATGTGACAAAGAGTGCTATTGTCTGCATTGTTGGCTATTGTTTAGATTGGAGCAGCCAAGACAGTTAAACTCTCAATCCCGATACATCCGTGGCTCTTGCCCCAAGCCATGGACTAATCTCCACCTCGTCTGAGACATACAGCCAGAGGCAGTTTTAAACAAGTTGTTGAAGTACCACAGGTCGTTACCTCATACTGACTAGGCTTTAAACAAACGGCATATAATGGGCCGATTGTTTTGCCAAAAAACCACACAACACACGCATGATTTAAGGCACAATCAGATGACAAGCCGCATAAAGTCAAGGAACCTCCTGATTCAAACAAAAATAGCCATGTCATGTTAGGATAAAATAAGCATTTGCCTGTAGTCTGTGTCTCCTGGTGCACCAGCTGCCACATTCTAACAAACGAGAGCCCAACTCTACTGCTCCCTTTTCTCTTGGCTTTCTGCTCTTGATGAGTAAGACAAACCTTGGAAAAACAGTAAGCGAATAGCGAGAGAAACCTGTCCATGGCTAGAGCCATTTCACTTTAATTTTCTCTCTCTCTGTCAATGTCTCTCTCTGTCTCTGTCTGTGTGTGTGTGTGTGTGTCACAGAGAGAGTAACAGCAACTCATATTATCTTACCCTCATCTAGAGGTATAGAGTGGTAGCCGTTCCTGGTTCTTGGGGCGTTCTCCCTTCACTGTGTTTGACAGACGAACTCTACTGGCTTGTTCTGAATGCTAATGGGAGATCTATATGTCGTCTGGGGCAACCAGTGGGTGCAGAAGAACTCGGAAACATCTGATTCCAAACGCGTGAGTTTTCTTCTATGTCTCTCACGGTCTCTGCCTGTAGCTCCACTGCAAATCTGGACTACAACATTTTTATCTCGGAGTGAATGGATTGAAATATGAACTACTTGGATTATTGCATGTTATGAAGTAGGTTAAATGCATTTAGTCCTTGGGTTACAATGCCCACAGCAATTAGAAAGGTAAATACACCAGGGTTAGCTTTTTGATCTCCTTTTGGCATCCTGTTAGTACATTTTAGTGAATTATTCTATGTGCTCTGAGCTCACATAGTCTTCTATTGAAGTGGCCTATGAGTAGTTCCATTGTTTTAGCACAACAGGAACACATCAGAGGATATGATGAAGCACGGTGGCATTCATACCAGGTTCTTTCAGCCTTGGTCGCCTGAAGAAAAAACTTCTGGCTGAATCAACCTCATTGCTGCTCCTATTGGCTAGCTGTCATAATGGATGAGGCGGACCTTCTCAATGTAAAGCCACTGTGAATCCAAGCTAGGCGCATCTCTTACTCATCATAATGTATTATTTTAAGCCGTTGATTGGCGATGATGATTAATTACGTGACGCACTGTTTACTTACAATGAGTGTGAATTTGGTTCTAATGTGAATAGAAATAAAACGGCTTTGTCTTCAATCAGAGGATTCATTTGTAATGCATTAGCAAAATAGCAGTGCCACACCACCACATTGTATGTGGCTTGAAATGGGTAAGGAAGTAGAGCATTGCTTCATCTATGTGCACCATTTCCTGATTATTGTGACTGTTTGACAGCCAGCCATGCTAATGTTCTGCTATGCAAACCGTGCACATTTCTATTCAGCAACATAGATAGAGATATGATCCATTTGTTTCCTGTTGAAGCAAGGCATTGAGTTCCTCTCCTCTTCTGGGATTTGCATACAAAGACAGAACTAGTGATGGTGTCACTGTACCAACCAAGATAACCATGCATTGGTGAAAGGTCAGCGAATGGGTAGGAGATTCTGAAAGCTATATAGTAGGCTGCTGATCCTCTAACTTATTTGTGGTGGCCGTGGTGAGCTGGGATGGGCACTGCAACAAAAGGCTGTGGAAGGAAAGCTGTGTTGGCTCTGGACTTTGTAGTGGCAGTGGCTGGTGGTTATTTTAGTTTTGGGCTCAATGTCTTTCTTCGGTTTTGTGTTTTAGTGCATGTCAAACCTCTACATTGTAATTTGGAGCTCTTTATTTTGACTTGGTAGTGGTTTTTTTTTCTAAAAAAGGCGTTTTCCAGTGTTTTATTTTCGGGGTAAATAACACATTACGTAATTTTGGCTGCATTTCGGGTTTTCTCTAGGGGGGTATGTAGTTTTCTAGTTGTTGATTGGAAGTTAACATTTTTAAATAATGTTCAACCAGGTTCTGTTGTAGGAAGCCTAGCCACCACAACACAAACTATTTATATTAAATGTAGATAAGACTTGGGCAAATTGCCATAGTGGGTCTACACTGACTTGATAAGTTTCACCTTTTTAGCATTGTGTAAATCTTGGGTTGCGTCACATTATCTACTCAATGTAACCCATAGATTACATTATTAGAGAGTGATTTGCTTGATTATGTCCCAAACTGATGATGTTGGTTGATCCTCAGAGTCCATGCTTCCTCTATGTCACTTCTTAGCAGCTTAGTTTCACCAGCCACTTAGATCTCTGAGTCGTTCACTCCACTGCTCTGCTTTAAAAAGCACCAATGTAATTACACCGGCGAACAAGCCAATAGTTTGGGTTGCGGTATCTACAAATCATATTCTGCTTTCTAACTTACAGGGCAAGTTCCGACTTTTAAGTTGCTGTTTTTTATTTTTTTAAAGACTGATCCAGTTTCATTATTTGACATGTAGTGTTTACCCGTACATGGATGTGATTCCTGCTACAGTGAGAAGTGCCACTAGCGGTGTCTCTTTCATTTCTGCATGTGCATGCTTGTTGAGTCGAAAAGGAACTAGGCTTTCTTCCTGTCTAAGACTTTCTGGTTTGTCTAAGTAGGACGTTGTGAAGTGGCCTAAAATGGAACAGCACTGCACTCCTGAGAAAAGTCTTCTAGCTGCAGATGAACAGGAACAGGTCATCTCTCTGCAAAGACCACTGTGATGTGTCAGTGAATAGCTGTTAGATTTGTGACTTCTTGGTTTTTCACATGCTATTTAAATCTTAAAGATGCCTTTACCCTTTCTGCTCATATTTAGGAAATACAAAAAATCTATAAACCACGTTGGATAAAAGTGTCAGTGTCAATGTCAGTGTCAATAATCAGTTATCCTACAATGTGATTTCAATTAAAGATGTTCTACCAGCGTTCCCTGTGAGGACATAATGGTGCGAAGCGAAAAGACGTTTCAAGCAAACGATGTGTGAGATAATCGACCTGCCTTTATTTACTTACTGTTTTACGCAGTGAGTAAACAAAGGTGTCAACTACAATAATTGCATCTTCCCAGCAAGCGTAGGCTATTTCTAAGTCAAACAAGAATGTACGTTGCACCATGTGTGTTAGCTAATGTTGCATCTTCTGTTTCCTCTATTCTTGTTTAAGTGTACTTAAACTTATGAACTTGGACTTATGAAACACTTATGGACACAGCAAAAGCAAACAAATATTGAAATGTATCAACAATCTCTGCGGACAAAGGGTCCTTAATCATATCAGTTGGAAGGGATCTGGGATGAGTTAATAAGAAGCTTGAACAGGCAGCACAGCGGTAGACTAGAAACACAGCCAGGTGACGGTCACAGGATCCTGCCTTCATCATATGCTGTGCCAGTGAACACACACACACACACACACACAGTAATGACTAGGCGTATGTTCTTTATTAGAAAGACTGTCAGCGCTTCATTAACCCTCAAAAATCCAATGTACAAACGTCACCGTTTTTTAAGTGCTTCTAGGCACACATGTGTCACATGTGTTAGTGTCATGTGTTCCTTTTAACTTTTTACAGAATGTAAAGGGGACAGAATATTACAGTTTTACAGCAGTAAACGGACAGTCAGGAGAACAGCGGGTGACAAAACCATCCAGCCAGGCGACCCGGCCCCAGAGCCGTCCCCATTTACTGCCTGTAAGAGGCTACAGCCCCATTAACAGGGCCTCCTATTTTACACAGCATGCGGCTGAAGATACTGTAACCCCAGCATCACCGCTGCTTTTTCAATCAATGAGTTTGTCGGTCTTAAGGGACCTTGTGGGCGGCTCATTATGGGCCCCATCAGCGGCTCTTCCCGCTTCCTGCACTCTTGCTCTGTCTCGTTCTTTCTCGTTTTCTCTCTCTATGCTCTTTCCATCAGATACTTGCTGCCCTCCCACTAAAGTAGATCACCTCCTCGAGGACACTGTACATATTTACAAGTCTTAATGCGTCCACTTCCTGTTAACAGTATAGCCAGTGCTTTTACTATCAGCTTTTGATTTAACATGTTCACACACACTAGACTAACTTCTGGTTGTACTACCAGTGGTTTTGACGTATTGGCTAGTCCCTTCTCCAGTAGCTCCAGGCGACAAGTAGTTCTATTTTTTCATTGGCAATGATCCTAGTATTCCTAGTATTCATCGCTGTTAGTATTGAGCAAGGGTATTGCTCTTAGCATTTGCATGCCCTTATTTCATTTTTGCGGGTATTTAAAGTGACTAAACTAGCCAGTTGTGAACTGACTACTACTAAGCGTTGTTAGACCAATGATCATAAATTTAAAGTGCAAAAGGGTAAAAATGTCTTGACTCAAATGGCTCTTTATCTTACTTTGACTCTTGTTGTGTCCAGGTGTAAGTAGCAGACAAACTGCCATGTTGAAAGGGGGCGCCACCAAGGTGGGGCTGCCCAAGCCAGGGCCCCAAGACCGGGCCAGACATGCGTCCATTCCTTCCACCTCCACCACATCCTCCAGCTCCCTAAGGACCTCCAGGTCCTCCAACACGCTGGCCTCGGACCTGCGCCTCAGCAGGGTAAGTGACGATAAAGTACCCCACATACACCACCAAATGTCTTGTGGCTTATATTTAAATGATATGAGGTTGATGCTATATAATGGACGCTTGTAGAAACTTGACTTGTGAATGTATCTGCTCTAGAATTCTTCTCTGCTTTTGTGAGTACGTGGTCTACCCCTTCCCAGCCTACAGTGCACTGTGTGGCCTTACCAGATGTGTGTTGTGTGTTGCAGCTGAAGAGAGCCAGTAGCGATGATGCCCTGGCCAAGCCTGCGCTGGGAGCAGCCGCCTCCAGGATGAGGAAGACCGTCACAACTGGAGCTATCTCAGACCTGCCAGAGGCCCGCCCCCGGACCCTGACTGGTAGGCCCAACAACCAATCACAGAGAGTCATGTGATCCTGTGCCCCACACACCATCTTGACCTTCTTTGACTTTTGTATTATACGCACACAGAAGGACATTTTTATGGTCACTGATTATGAAATATTATGACTGGGTGGTGGAGGGGGTTGATGTGTTCCTACTACTGAATGATGAGATGGCTTTGAACAGTGAACTCTCTGCTGAATGCGTCATCATTTGAATGTGTGTGAATTCCTTTGCATTGTTTGATCTTGACCAGTTATCAAAGAAAATTGTGAATGAGTGATCATAAATGCAGTCAGAGGGAATGTTTACAGTTTAGTATCCAATAGTAGATTTCATGTCTCCATATTTATATGAAAATGAATGTTGAAGAAATTATAGAAATATACAGTATTTATGTAGTGCCAGCATACCATTTTACAGCAAAGACTAGCCACACTAACAACGAATGGCCACTAGAGGGCCACAGAGCATCAGCAGCTCTTATCCCACAGATGGTCATTCTAAATTTCTTGCTCACGTTTTCTTTTTTCTTACTGTTTGCTGTATTTTAGGGTGTGCAGGTGCCTAGGGTGTTGGCCCATATTTTTTGGAATTTCCTGCATTCACTGTCTGCTATTGCGACTGGGAAAATCAGCCTTGGATATGGAAGCAAAGTGGAAAATATGAGGGATCTCTTTTCTGATGCAAGGGTATGGAAAGGGATGGATTTACCTTAATTGATCCCATATTCTCATTCTGTGCAAGTGGGTTGTTTGGTGTAGTTGTGTAATGAGTTTGAGAATTCTGTTGGACTAAATACCTTAATCTGGTGAACAAGCTATTGAATTCTAAGAAATACAATTTAATTGTATCATGTGTGAAGAAAGGGATAATATTTTCAAATATGAACCAAGTTAATATCCCAAGTAAAAACTGGGGCCCCTAATGATGCCAAAGACTTGCTTCAACACCTTTTCCTTTAAGCACATTTAGGGACCTTTTAAACATTCACTAAGGCAATTCCTTAGTCATTGAGTATACATTTTGTATCTAGAAGAATCCTATTGGGGGAAATGTCAGGATTGCATTAATGATTTTAGTTTACCTGCTATTAAAATAGTTTGTGTGCATATTGAATGAAGAGCCTCTCAATCTACAGTCTTTTATATGCATGCCTGGGTGTACATTGTGATTGTCTGATCATGTCTCTAATTGCTGGTACAGGTTTAGCAAGATTGGTATTATGCAAGTTCACCAAAAAGATTTTGTGTGACATAATGGAGTCAGGCACTTCTTTTATGGCTTCTGTTTTGTGCATGAATAGCAGAGGTAGGGTGGAGCTAGGCAATCAACAAGGAAAAAGTGATATGCCATGCTGTGTAATTCCTACAATCAATTGTATTACTCCAGAAAGTATCCTTACATTTATGCAATCTGTGTAATTGGCATTATGGTACTAATGGAGCAGTTCATTCAAGCCTACATCAGACAAATATGCTTGTTGATAAAGGGAGGAATGTTTGCATTAGTTGTACTATTCACAGTATGTAGTTGTAGAGTCCCCTCTGACACTGAGATAAATGTTTATGTGTGCTGTATTTCAGCAAGGTTCCTCTTCAAAGGGCTGTTGGTTCAAGCGTTACAAATTGATTTCTGCACCAAAGCTCCGGATGAAAAAAGCTTTCTTCTATCTCTCTTTTCATTTTCTCATTTTGTTCCTCTCTTCCTCTCTCCAAGTTCTCCAGTGTCACCCATATGAAAGGCTGCCATTGAACGAGTGTTCCTAATTAGCAAACATGGCACTTTTTAAGCATACTCACACCCAAGGATACAAACGGCCCTACTTTGTATCAAACCCAATTAATTAATTACTGTGACAGCATTTGGTCTGCCCTACTTTTGGTGGTTCGCCCGCTATTGGCTAACCAAGCAGAATTTGGTGTCAGTGTTTAATAAATGTATTCTGTATTCTAAGCAGTGCCCCTTTAAAAGAGGCGCACAATTTAATGATTGCGGTTTTAACACGCATGTACACACATGCACACACACTCTCTCACAAGGCAGTGAATGGCAAACTACAATAAGCATTTTATAAAAAGCGCATTTGCATGCGGGATCCCTGCTTTATCCACCAGTATGTGAGGCAGAATGTGTAGCCACCAAAGCAGGGTCACAGTCATTATCATTAAGCAGGCCAGGTGGCTTTGGTTTACTCGTCAACGCCCCATTACATCCACTGATGACATCCAGAACAGTAACTATACATCATGGCATCGTGACCCATCTGTCCACCAAGCCACCAGAGGACAGACGTGATGGCCACATCCTTTTGTGTTTCTCAACCTTGGCGTTGGGGGCCCACTTGGAGTCGCCTGACATGCATAGAGGGCTGTGGAAGATTACTGATTTATAAACTATAGATATTTGATTATAAGAAAAAATATAGTTAACAAATTCGAAAATAATCAAAATAAAACAATTACAAATTTTAGAAAGGTCTCCAGGAAGGTCTTGACTATAAGAACAGACTGCTTAATGTAAAGCAAAGTGTTTCCCTCGGTGCGTTTAGGTTGTAAATACTACATACAGTGTGGGTGAATGCCAGTAAAGTATCCAAAGACATGAAGCAAAGTCATAATGGTCAGTCTACATCAGACCGTGCAACTAGCGGAAAATCTAGTTATCACGTGCAGCGGGAGAGCTAGCCACTCATGCAAGGTAGATGAGCGTCGAAGTGCAACCCTGCCACTATCAGCACTTTAGGAGTGGGACTCTCGTATTCTACCTTCTCAAAGGAAAGGCCATATTTTGAATATAGATTGGGGTGGCGACCCATGATATTTGCACAGTATGATATGATGCTGCTGAGAGTAGCTGGGGAAATGTCTCAGATGGTTTGGTTTATTGATGTCAAAGAGAGGGAATCGGCACGTCTTTTCAATTGTCAAGGATGTTGCCAAATGGCAGATTCCTCAAAACTTTTTTGGCATTTGTTGCATGTATTTTTCTTAAAGATCCCATAAAGAGTGTGGCTTTCGCTAATATGACCAGACTAGATATGACTTGAAAATGTTCTGCTCCTTTTGGTCTAGTGGACTAGATGCTGTGACAAGTAGCCATCTGGGGTAAGCTCCTCTGTTTACTTCTGGAGGCCAGATGTGTGACTGAATCTGTACTAAAAAAAGGAATAAAGTAAAAAATAATCGAAAAGAAAACTGCCTATCTAACGCACAGCCCTTCATGGCTGTGTTGGGTATTAACGTTAATGTTTGGGTATTATCCCTAATTTAACGGTATTCCTTAAGTTCTGAACAAAAGTTGTACTCATCACTTTCTGTCTTAAAGTATAAGCATCAATTATGTCATTATATCATTACATCTAAATGCGTATTTAATATGTTAGTTTTACTTTGACAAACTATGTGTCAAAATATATATATATATATATATATATATATAACTGACTGAAGCACTATGTCATAGTTTGACTGTCGTTCATTCTCCACCCAGGCCTGGCACCCCTTTCCTTCCAGGATTCACTCAAGATGATTACAATGGACAGATAGCCTACACACACACACACACACACAACCAGAGGACCATCATCATGACCATCATCATCTGTGTTGGGAGGGCTAAAAGAGGGCCAGTTGGGTAAGAGTTGTGAACCTCCTCACAGCGGGCTACACTAATGAGCCTCCAGTGTTGGTTTGGTTAATGGACTCGTGTCACTTCGCCGCTCGTCAGTCAGCCAGCTCTACCATGCCGAGCGGCTGCAGACACAAAGGGGTTAAAACCCAGCCGCGGCTGGATGACTTATTCAGGATGCTTCATCAATATTTCAATGAAGCTTTCGCTCGGAGACGAGTCTCTGTGGAGCATGTGTGGAAAGTGGACGGACGCGTTAGACGGTCCTGCTCTTTAAATAACATCAATGCTCAAGCGGCCTGGAAGACCCTGACTGACTCTATCGGGGAGAAATGTAGATGGGTGCTTTTGCACCCTGATTTGCGACTGCTGTAGCGATTCAAACTTAAAGCTGGGCTTTGTTATAAATTGCACTGTTACCATTTTATGCGTCAACAGGCAAGAAGCATGAAATTGCATTTTATAAAAAAAATGCTCAAAACACGTGTGACTGCTTAGTCCTGCATTCCCCTGTTAGGCTATCTGTTTTTGAAACGCATTGACTGATTTCTTTTTAAAAAGGCAGAGAGCCTCAAAATGCCCCTCACTGGAAGCTATAGTCAGATATTGATTCCATGAATTGACTCTAATGAGATTCTATAGTTCTATAGCAGTATTATGCCACAGTGTTGTTGAATACTTGAGTGTGTGCATTATTTTTGCATAACGGGACACCTCTGCCTTTTAACATTTCCAAATAATTTCGCTACAAATCCAACATTCAAATTTAACTATCGACCAGATGTTTCCTTGACGCCGCAAAAACAATACGCTCAAAGCACCGCAGGAGAATATTTAAATTTCAGCTGATTTAGGCGATACAAATCCAATACTATTATAGATAAAAGTTGCTTATATCTAATCACAGCTGGTTACTGTGGTATAAGCGCAATAAACCACTCCTGGCTATCCCGTTATTGAAAAATAATGTATTCCTCCAAAGAACATTATTTTTCAATAATGGTACAGCCCATCGTGGTTTATTCCTTCCTTATTAACTATCTTTACTAAATATAACCTTCTTTAGACTCAAAACAAAGTTGTTTTTTCCCCCCGTTTCCGAGTGTACTTCTCACATTTGCTAATCAGCTTGCGTAGCGGCCAGTGTTGTTGTGACACTCTCCATGAGTAATATACTGTCGGGGGCATTCTCTAGCACCCCGGCTCCAAGTTTAACAGCGAGACGATAAAGATGTTTAACAGAACGAACCAGCTTTGCCGTAATGAGGGGCCTCAATCTCCCCCACGCCCGCAGGATATCTGTCCTCCTGAACCCAAGCTCCTTCATTAAAGAGCCACCGAGAAATGCTATACTGACGACTATACCCACTAATCATCTCACACACTAAGGGTCCCTGTCAATCACTCCTCTCCAGAACGGGCAGCCTAGGCTTCTTATCATGTTTACCAATTACCGAGGGGTTCGTCTCACACGTCTCTCGTCATGTATCAACCCTCCTCTTTTGTGTTTCATTTTTCTAGTGGATTTGTATTTTAATGGCACAAAGCCACATTTTTACTGTCATTCACTGGTGTTTGTGTGTGAAGAAAACCAAAACTAGACAGGCCAGATAATTCATATCGTTATGTGCATTTCTTTTCACACACCTGTGTACACGAGACAGGCTTCGGTTCAGGAGAGTGCAGTGCGTGGTCTGCATCTGCAAGAAATATGGTGCCCATGTCTGCTTAGACCCAGACGCCAGCCTGAACATGTGTGCCCAGAGGGATGGAGTGTGTGTCTGTCTGTGTGTGTCTTTGTTTATGTCTGTGTGCGCATAGTCACGGTAGTCCTCATACCTGTCAGATGCACTAATCAATCACATCCTGGTCCCGCGTGGCTGTCCCAACCTGCAGAAGCGCTCGGCTGTAACAGACAGACACGTACTGACACACTCCGCAGACACACACGCACACATGCATATGCTCGTGCTGGAACACTCAGCACAGATGCCACGCATGCTCACACAGAGGAATGGGGGTTGGATGGGATGAGCGGGGGACGTTATGCATGCAATAACACCTTTAGTGGTCCCTTCCTCAACCAAATGCGCTCAATATGTACAACTTCTTATCCAATACAAACACACACATACACACAACTAAATGCATGGTACCATTTTGGTAGGATACACAGACATCTATGACTCTACTTGGACTTATTTGTGCTGTTCTTTTATTTATTTATTTATTTTATTTATTTTGACATGTTTTTTTCCAACTCCACCTTGAGTTAATTTTGTTCTCTTCAAGTTCGACAATGCTGGCCAGCTGGACTGGTACTGACACGCAACTGTGGAGTCTTCACTGTAGCTGATGTAAGGGGTTTACCTCAAAGGCTCGGACTCTGGACCTTTGGACGATCTGATGTTACCGTAGGCCGCCACCTCCACCTGGCCTCTCCTGTCTGTGGACAAAAGTTTGTGTTTTGTGTCATTGTAGAGATTCCTCCCTTGGGGAGAGAAGATGCACAAGCCTGAAAGATGGAGAGAGAAAAGAGGGAGTGAGAGTTGAGGAGAATTGAGAAAAGGAGAGAGAGTGGGAGGGAGTTCAGAAGAATGAAAGAGGGAGGGAGAGCTGAGAAAAGAGAGTTCTTCTCTTAATGTTGTAAGAGAAGATCGAGAGAGATGAGAGGGGGGGTCCTGTCTTGCCAGATCTTATAAAAGGACTTTTGGTTGGTGCAGATGGGCCTCCGGTACTGAGGCGGGAACATTCTTAGCTGGATTAGAGATGTGTTTGTTTACCGAAGTGGCTCTGCTGCTTCAAAGGCCCAAAAGGAGAGTGGAGAGTTACAGAGAAACAAGCACCACTTGTTCACATCGTTCACACACAACACTGTTGTTTTAAAAAAAACTGTACCCAAACATCCCACAGATTTACAAGCTTTATTGCTGTCAGAGATGAGATACAAACATGCCAATACAAGGACCTTTCACATAAATGCTACTGATAATGTCTTGTCTGAACTTTTAGGTTATGTACAGTTCTGTAGTTCTGCTCCAATTGCTGAAATTTGAATCGGTCATGTGTTTCTGCTCTGTCAATGGTGCAATTATATTTTATATGTAGTTTTACAAAGTAGTGTAAAACTCGCTTTAAAAAAAAAAGAAAAGCGATAGCTTTTACAATGGACAAGCCCCATTGGATATACTTCTGCGTTGTGAAAGCTTCAATATAAAATCGAAACATGGAACGTTTTTATCAGTGAAGGTTGTCCGCGGAATTTCCACATATTTTGGAAATACCATTCTAATTATTATCAGTTGACCCTGACTGTGTAAGGGTACAATGTAATGTTGTAAGACCAACATGTTAAGGCTGATTCTACCTCAGCTTGACCATGTGACTCTTGGTGTGTCTTTTCTTGACTCGCATGCACACACACACACGCCAACATGAAACTTCATAGAGAAAGTGACTCATCAGGAAACCAGTCAACTGCCTTCTAATTCTAGCCCCAGTGGGCTCCTATCAGCATGAATATTTCACACACGCATAGAGAACAAGTGAGGACAGGAAAAAACATATACCCCCACACACACACACACACACACACACACACACACCACCAAAGTACACACAATATCCCCCACTGGGTCTCCTGCTGTGTGAATGGTTGGGAGAATGACTGGAAGAGCAACAACACCCTGGCATGGCCCCTCATTGCCCACCCCAGCTCCATCCCCTTCACATTATCCAGAGTTATACGAGGAAAAATGTGTATGTGCGTGCGTGTGTGTGTCCTGTTGGTTGTGAAACTCAACCCCCACTCCCGCTCCCTTGTATTCGGCTTTCACTTGAAATGAAAAGACGGAGCTGTATAAACAAATACAGCCCTTCCCCTGGTTTCTCTCACCTTCCTTCCTTCCTTGCTCCTTCCTTTGTCTCTCTCTCTCTTTTGCTCTCCTTGTCACTCTCTATTGTTATTCTCTCTTTGTCTCTCTCTCTTACTCCCTTCCTCTCTCCCCCAATTGTCTGGACTGTACAGCATGAGAGAGAGCCAGAGTGTGCTGCTCCGCTGGTGTGGGTGAGAGAGAGCCAGTGAGCAGCAGAGTCAACAGCTCTCGGAATAGGAGGAGTGTGTGTGTGTGTGTGTGTGTGTGTGTGTGTGTGTGTGTGTGTGTGTGTGTTTGTGTCTGTGTGTGTGGTGTTGTATCTGCATGTGTGTGCATGTGGGAAGCCTGGGAGGCCACGCCCCCTCTGGGCTGATTCCAGGCATCCTGGCGATAATGAAGTCTGCGCGACGCTGCTTGCCAGTGTGTCATACTACCATCGCTCTAGCGGACACACGCTCTTTCTCTCTATAAACACACACACACAGCGGAACCCTCTCCCTGTCAAACACTCACACACAGACTGAGAGAAGTGGAAGAAAAGACAACAGCACGTAAAGGAGGGAGAGGGTAGAAGAGTTTTGGTGTGTTGGGATGGTGGTGGTAGCCCATCACCGCGGCTAAACCGGCAGTCTCACATTGCACCGCGGGACAGACGGCAAGTGCCGTATACGGCCGCCACAACCCCCCCTACCCCCTCCTCCTTCTCCCACCACACACACCACCTGCCGCCACGGAATTCTTGGATTAATCTCTTCTCCCGAGCGGGATCGTAGGAGTTGCTGAACGGACAACATGGGGAACCAGGCGGGAAGACAGGATGAGACGGAATCAGGTCTGCTCCCCGGTGGTTCACGCCGTTTTGACTCCGCAAACATTGTCTGTCTGGCTGGCTGTCTGACTGTCTGACTCTGTCTGTCTGGTTGGCTGTCTGACTCTTTGTCTGTCTCTCTTTCTGTCTTGTCTCCCTGTCTGGCGGTCTGCCAGGTGGTCTGTCTGGCAATGTCTCTTCCTCTCCGTCTCTTCCTATCCCTTTTACTGGTTTCTCTTTGTGTCTGTGTCTCTTCTTGTGCTTTCAGTCTGTCTGTCTCCCCTCACGTCTCCGCTCTCTGTCTCACCTTGAGTCTGTGTATCTTTATCAGTTAGTGCCCCTTTGTCTCTGCCTCATCTCCCTTTGCTCTCCCTGTCTTATTTTCATCATGACCTGCCATATTCATCTATCCTTCTCCTGTATCTGATTGGATCCTTTCCTAATCAAATCTGTCCTTACTTTAAAGCATAGGTTTGGTTTTCTGAACAGACCTGCTTTTATCTAATAGTGCATAATAGTCATAGTGCACTCACAGTGCCTGTAGCTTGGACTACTAATCTATGTATCTTGCTTTGTTGGGCTGTAGTGTGGCTCTTCCTATAAGTGTGTTCTGTGCGTGTGTGTGGATGGAAAATTGACATCGACATTTTCTTTTATTCATAAGCAGATCTCAATAGCACGGATAACGTGTAAAATTTCCTAATATTATGACACAAAGTCCCGGTGTGTGCTTATGATTGTGTAGGTGTTTGTGTGTAGAGCGCAACAGAAAAGTGCTGAGTGAGGTTTCTCCCTTGTGTCAGTGCGGCTGCCTGGTTACTAAGATGCTGTATTAACATGTCCGACATTCTATTTTAAAAGTCCCTATGACCAGCTGAAAATGCGCCCTTCATTTCTTTAACAAAGCATGGGTACCCGTGCTTACTCTGTGCACATGTGCAGTGTTTTTAAACCTGCTGTGGCCTACATCATTTGCATCTGCTATTTTGTGCACATTTATATTTGGACCAATCCTCTCCCATCCCAGTCAAGTAACCTGCTCCCTGATATGTTCTCTCCATGCCTGAGAACCAATAGACCAGACCAAAGACTTGCAAGGCTGTTGGCAATTCTGGTTTTAAGGACCACCCACAGAATTCATGTGGAGCATGTCTTCAGTATTAGGGGTTCAGCCAACACTTGTTTGGTTCATGATGGAGAACAGTGAGGTCAGGTTCCGAGACGAGAGTACGGAGCTACTGCATACTTTCAGAGATCAGCTCCCACTGGTCTGGTCTTTACAAACACATGCTCGCACTTGACGGATGATAAGCAACAGCCTCAGGAATGTGTAAGCCCACCTGCTGTGAAGTTACAAAATAAAATGGGATAATTTGACCGGATATGGTCCAATAGGCAATTACGTTAAGATGTATATTTTGTTTTACAAAGAGCATGTTCAATTGGCTTATTAAGGCAATTAATTGTGCTGTCACTGTCGCTGTACAGTTCCTCTTTAATAATTGGTGAATATCCAGCTGGCATTGCTGTGGCTTACTCATTTCAGGCTAAATTTGCAAGCAGAAAAGAATGCAAGAATTAGAAACGATATGAAATGATGGTCTTTCTTTACTATAAATAAAGGCACATTGGCAGGTTATTAACTTTGGTATGAGACGATATTTCAAACACACAATGTAAATCTCTGCTCGGGCAGGGAATGGATTATGCTTCTCCACCAATTCACTCAGTCATCCATTATGCTGCTGGGGCTGTGAGATGTATTTATACGCTGCTTGGTTACGCTAGGGCTATTTTCAATGATCTATGTTGTGACCGCAGAGATGAACTTGTGCTTCAGAGTGGTCTGATGTTAATTGATCAGGCCAATTATGTGTTCCATATAATAAATAAGAATTGATCATGAAACTGCTAGAATATTAATCAGGGTTTCCGTCTTAAGATGTGGCTTACTCCAGAGTTCAGATGCATTGAAACACATGAAATGAGGCACCCTGATCAATTTAATCTCATCTCCAAGTTTTAATGCTGTGTTCAAGACAACTCGGAACTCGGAAAAAACGATATCCGACGTTGAAATTCAGGTATCATTTCAGTGTTCTGACTTGACGTATATCAAGGTCAAAACCGACGGCCTTCATCGTTACTGGGAATTTAATTATTATAAAAGTGTTTGTTTTAACACATCATTTGATGTGTAATTATGCAATATGTTATTATATCGTTTATATTTCGCTCTTATTTTAGCAATATTTGGAATTGAACAGCTACTTTATCGATTAAATTATCACCAATTACCAATGTTAATCTCCTCTCTTATTCATACGTTTCCAAAAGAAGCATAAATTGCTGCTGCATATATTTTATGTATTCAGCAATTCAGCCACAATATGCCAGAATTTCTTGGGGTAGCCATATTTTTTTCTCCCCGAGTTAACGTTCACAGCATGACTGATATCGGAATCTCCAAGTTATCTTGAACGTGGGACTCCATAAGTAGTTTTCAGGACTGTGGTGTAATTAACACATATTGTAACAATACATATTATTTAATATTGTGTAGTAAGCATCTTTTCTTTTTTGTCTTTTTCTTTGCTTCAATAATTCACTGAAATACAGAAGTTGCGTGCTTAACTTAGACCTCCATTCCCCCCTGGTCAATCCCAACTAAAGGCCAGCTGTGTTTTGTCAGAGATCAGGCTTGTAGAACGCAGAATCCACTGCGATGTTGGTGCAAGTCGGCACGGAGACGTGGGAAAAAGCCAAGCAAACTCATTTCACTCATTTGATTTGCGGCGTTATCTCCAAGGTGGAGGGGTTGAGTGGTGGGCTGTCATCAGCTGGACCGATAAGGAGAACTTTATCAGAGCCTTGCTACACCGAGGAACACTGCTAGACTGTTTCTTCTTCTCCTCTGTCGACGCAGGATCTACGGTCGCCGTGCAGTCAGCCCATTAAGAACTTTAAATATAGCTTTAACATTTCTTTATATTTTTAACCAGTGTCTGATCCATATTCTATGTAACTAAGTCAAGAAAGACACACACAGTTAATGGAATGCAAGCACTTTTTAAGAGTCTGCACTCTCCAAACGATGTTTGTCCAACCAGTTCAGTCATGTTTGGCAAGTGCTCGCATGGTCAAAAAAGGGAACTTTTCTGAGGTCCAGCCTCTTGCGGTCTCCCCTGCAGAGTGGTATGGATGCTTGGGAGAGTCTGTAATGCAGGATGATGCTGCCAAAGGGGTCGGATATGTGCAAAAGTTTTGATAGGAGCGCCCGAGGTGGTTTATATACCGATGTAGCAACAGTCGTATTGTCATTGAAATAACATGGCTGCTTTTTGTATTTTCTTTTGGTTCACGCACTGGCAGCTGGTTGTCAACACCTAAGCAGAAAGGCTAGAAATAGTTTTTAAGTAGATAGCTACCATGATCCAGTACTGGATCAAGTTGCCATAGCTATTGATTTTCTCGTTGTTTTTTGCTACTAATATGACGACATACTACAACTGGCAAACCAACATGACAGTTAAGCCATAAGATGTTGGGCTTGCTGTATGTGCAACCGAATACATCTATTCTTCCACCACACACAACGCAAGGGACCTAAACCTAAACAAGCTAATCTAAACATATTCGGAATACATGAAAGACCCATTTGTTGTTTATTCAGTCTAATTCTGAATGTCTCTTTAAGTACGGAAGAAAC
>OOFG01065822.1:0-14050 GCA_900323295.1 Molva molva | reverse complement strand
CACAACCACACACACACACACGCACACACACACACACACACATACACACACACACACACACTGACTCTCTCACACACACACACACACACACACACACACACACACACACACACACACACACACACACACACACACACACACACACACACACACACACACACACACACACACACACACACACACACACACACACACACACACACGAGGACAGTACTCAAACTAATGCCCGATATGAGGTTAACCTTCAAATAAATTACAATTTACCTGAGAGCTGGGGTCCTTGCTTCTCTGAGCCGACAGAAATGCCACGGCCATAAAATACTCCGGCCATTCCAAGTAGTCCTCCCTCTTTGTAGTTACACTGAGAGAGAGACAGGGGAGAGACAGGGGAGAGACAGATGTAGGAGCAGAGAGTAGTGTCATTCACAATTTAAACAAAGTACATGGAAAAGTTAGTTACACCAAGTTGGGCTTTTACCTTAATAGTAACCAACCAATATTTTAACTTAAGTTTGTTGTAATGTAATGCTTGTTGTACAAAGTTATGATAATGCAAACCCCTTTCTAATGATTGTGAGGTAAGCTACCAGAAAATGTATATCATTAGTATATCATTTAGGAGTAAATTACAAATCAGAGAAAGGGCCTTAGCATTGGTCGTAATATGTTTGTGTAGCCAGTCAACCCATTAGCAAGATGTTTCCATTTACACACATCTCCCGCTCTTCTCAGGCTTTTTTATTCAAATATGTATTAATAGTTCGATTTGTGAGACTTCCTTCCCACAGACTTTAGCAAAGACATGATTTTCCCAATTTTATTCAATCACTTAGGTGAAGCAAGGAGACATTCCGTAAGCAATTGGGCAGACATTAGCACAGCAGAGAGATGTGAAACAGTTAAATAGCTTGGAAAGCAACACCTGCAACTGTCTTGCCTGGCTAGATCATCATGCATGCTTTTTACTGCATGTAAAATTCAAAGGACATCTTCCCCAAATGTCCCTGGCCTAAAAATAATAAAATGTACTTTGTCCGCATATATAAAATGCCTGCAGTGAATGTGACTAGGGCACCGATCAGATCGTTCCATGACACAAACCATGGTCATCATGAACAATAAACCCACCCACACAGAGTCCAAAATGAACACCTGGTAATGGCGTATTGATTTGACCATATGGCAGGTATAAAAAGAGAATAAGAGTAACATTAAAACTTGTCCCACACCCCACATCACCCACCCTCTAACCTGAGCCCTCATCAGCATAGCAGAAATCCAAAAACACCTGAATGATCCACAAACCCGGCAAAGACCCGCAACTACCCACCAGCTACAGCCCAATCAGTCTCCTCAGTCAAATTGGAAAACGACACTCAAACCACACTTAACAACAAGGCACAATAGGACTTCATCAGGCAGGCTTCTGCAAAAAATGATCCACCACCAAATAAAGTGATTATCACTGCGTAAATAGCGACCGAAATGCCTCCGATTGGTTGGTCATCAGAACTATACTTTCCTTCAGATCCTCCAGCTTCTCATACCTGCCCTGTTGGCAGGGGCGTTACTAGGCATAGGCAACCTGGGCGGTCGCTTGGGGCGCCAGCTGCAGGGCGGGGGGGGTCTTGCCCCCATATATACATTTGTATTATAGAAAATAAAAATAAAAAAAATTTTCTCCAAATGTTAGTAGTTGCCAATTCCCTTATTTGTTAGATGAAGGAAGAGACGTGGGGGAGGGGCCAGGGGTAGACGGCCAGTGCACCAGTCCTCAGTTCACTGTGTTGAAATGTAGCGTGCTAAGCTAGTTTACTACAGTACATTGAAGCCAAGCTACCTAGCTGAGTAGCACATGAGAGCATGTGCTCAGGCAGAGGGCAAAGTGGGGAACCCTGTTGCTCCATTCCATTCTGCAAAACAATAGGTGTCACATTAAGATGTTGCTTTGAACATGTGCACTTTAGAACTTCATTTATTACTATGTTGCAATCAAATATGACTGATTCTCTCTTAAAGTTTTTGGTGAGTGGCAAAGAAGATGCTGCTGCTGCTGAAGGGGAACCATCAACAGAATCAACCCCCTCTGAGTCTGAGTAGCCTATTTACTTTTTGATTAAGATGGTGATTTTCTTTTCTTTCTTTGTGCCCGTCACCTATAATTTTATGGCCGATATGTCTCAATTCAATGTTTTTTCTGACCAAATGTAAAGGTCAAGACACATCTACAGCCAGCTCAGCAGATGTGGCTGCTTGGCAGCCAAATTCAGGTAAAGTGGTACCAGATCTGTGTAAGATTAAATCGCATTATCTTTATTATAGGACAGCATATAGTTTGATATTTCCCTCATTTTGAGAGTGAAAACATAGATACATTTTGTCTGTTTGCCAGTGCTGGTGTACCTGAATTCATAACCAGATTTTCTGAACTGTATTGAAAGATAGTATTACTATTAATTATGCTTTTTCTTATTAAAATGCTTATTAAAATCTGTTTTCAGTAAGCATCTAAAATAAATATCAGTAATAATAATAACTGCACACAATAAGTTGAGTCTCCTTTATAGTTGATGCACGTTTATTTATTTTGTGTTGTGTTTATAATAATAAATAATACAATTAAGCGTTATTTATTATTAAGCGTTATAAACTGGTCCCCGATGTCGACCGGCTGGTAAAAGCCAAAAAGTGTCAGGTGTCAACCAGCAAGTGAAAATGTAAGTAGCCTCTTCCTTTCCCACACGCAATTGCAGTTATATTGCAGGCCACTAAGCCCATTGGCAGAACCACTCACTCACTCCCGCCCCTCTCTCCTTTTTTCCCATCCCTACTATAGCGCAATGGATTCTAATCTACTGATCACGGGGCAGCTGGATTAACCACGATATCTGAACCAGCTATTCTGGACAAATGTATAATAAGTTAATTAGGCCTACTCAGATATTCAAACACAATATGTAATTATTGTTGTTAATAGTTGTATGAAATGCTTTCTGTGTCACTTATGATAAGCTATTTGTTACACTTCTCTCTTTTATTTTTTGTAATTTTACATTGTGGTGTTTTCATGTGCCAACATGCAATTTCTCATTAATTGGTACAGCTATTCTGGACAGACATTTTGCTTTTTATAGCTATAACTTGCATTCTTTCAAATGTATAATTAATGAATAACACAGATATTCAAACACAATGTAAGTATTGTTAATAGTTGATAGTTGAATGAATAGGAAACATGCTTTCTATGGCACTTACGCTATTTGTTGCACTTCTCTCTTCTACTTAAAATGTATTCATTGTGTGATATTTTCATGTGCCAACAATGCAATTTCTCATGATTGGTATCTGTAGGCCTTCTTTAATGATTTAAAATAATAAATCCGCAAGTAGCCTAAATATCCATGTGTTGGGTCAAATTGATTTTAGCAAAAAATAATCCGGCACCCATGAGGTCTCATGTGAACAACTCCGGCTAACCTAATATGAGTCTGACACCCCTGCTCTAGGAGGAGTCATCATGGTTTGTCCCCTGTAGGACTTCCCTATACAGCACTGGATCCCAGTTTCTATGGTGGAAAGGGCCTCCTTTGGGACACTCATGTAGGGGCGGCATAGAGGGCACTTCATAACAGAACCCTTTTCCATTTATCGTATTTTCTTGCTAATTGAGTATTTTACTCCAATTTGCCTCAGACTACAACCGCCATAGTCTTAGCGTGAAATTAAGTAGTTGACCGGGTTATATATATCAGATATTAAGGCTAGTTTGCATTTCTGAACGACTGTAGAACAAATCCAAAGAAGGGTCTGAATTGTCAATATAGTTAAATACTTTACCTAACTGCACGAGGTGACGTTTCCTTGATCGTATTTCGCTCCATGTTGTTGAAATGAACGTTACTATCAGCAGTTTCAAAGCTCCTGTACTAGTTTTGTTGACAGAGGCACAAATGAGTACACACAGCAGCACGTCAAAATGTAACAACCTGGAAATCTCCCGCCACGGAACCAGTCACATGTTTCCGGTGTTTCCAAATATGGATTCGTGTGAAGTACCCCGAGACCAGATTTTCTGAGCGCTGACGATACACACTTTCTCCCACTAGAGGGCCCAGCATGAATGTACGGTAAGGGACCAGGGATATTTTCAACATCGCTCTGAAGATGCAGAGATGTCGTGCTCTTTTCCAATTGGCTTACAAGAATCAAAACATGTTACGTTTCACCCGGAAATAAATATTTTGACGGAGTTGCGTTTGCCTCGAATGACTATTTAGAAAGGTCTTGGTTTATTCATATTATAATCTACAGAATCAGTTACGATATAGTCAGACTGTAACCTTCAATGCGAACATGAAAAGGTTCATACTACTTGTTGTACATTGTCTCTTTGTGGTACGAGTAAAAAGTTGGAATGAAGGTTGGTTGGCGGCTACATTATTAATATATACCAAAAATGCGTTTATAATGTCTAACATATTGTATTAATGCGTTTTAGTTGCGTTTGAATTGTACATGTGTCGATAACTAAGGCTATGTATGGCTACTCAATTTACGTTTTGCAAACATTTCCCGAATTGCTCGCTTTGAAAGTATGATGAGTTTTTATTATTTGCCAGGCTCAGGCAGCGTTCTGCTGCGTGATGTCCAGGTGTTGACTCTGTACAAGGGCCTCTTCACCACAGCGGGACGATCCAGCGCCATACCCCAAATCAAGTGTATCGGGGGCTCGGCAGGTTGCGGAGCATTTGTCCCAGAGGCTGTTCAGTGTAAAAACAAAGGCTGGGACGGAGTCGATGTACAGGTGAGGCTCAGAAAATATCTGGCCAGAATGTTTTAAGTTAAAAAAAAAAAACACCGGGTTAATCACAAACAGAGATGCAAAACGAATTAGATATCCTTTCAATGGGCAATAGAGTGTGTTAAAAAAATGTGTTTACGTCAAATTTTTATCCTCTTTCCTCCTCATTGTATGTCTTGCCGTCTTCAAGTGGGAATGTAAGACTGATATGGACAACTCCTACCAGTTTGGTCGCATTGAGGTGAGCTGCGAGGGCTACAGCCATCCAGACGATGCCTACATACTGAAGGGCTCCTGTGGACTGGAGTACACACTGGAGCTGACTGAAGAAGGGAGGGCAAGGCAGAGGTCCGGTTCCACCCACGGATCCAAGCAATCTGGTGGTAGGAGACCTGGGAGTGTATTTGCAACCATGTGGGTGTGTGTTGTCTCATCCTTGACTAGATCCCTAGGCAGGGCCATACATCTCAGAGCTTTTATATATGATGACAGCTGTGTGAATATGTTTTGCAACCATGTTGTTGAAGTCTTCCTAATATGTCCTGCGATGCCACAGGTACATGCAAATACATGTGGAGTAGATAGAGACAATGCCTTATACTTGAAATAATGCATTAAAAGTCAGTTGATTCAACATATGCATAACAGAGGTGTAGCTTTAAATAAATGATAAGAATAATAACATTAAAAAAATATATATAATCTATTCTAATTTATTATTATGTACTTTGTTCTTAGGCTTTGGGGATTTCGCCTCCAACTTTTTTAGCGGTTTCTCTGGCAACAAGCATCAACAGCATGGCAACCATCAACAGCATCAGAGCTCGTCGTCATTAGGCAGCGAGGGCTCAGGTAGTATGCTGGGACTGGGCATTCTGTTACTGCTAGCCTATGGTGTCTACAAGCTCTTTCTCAGTGGAAACTCAGCTCAAGGTGGCCATCCTGAACCCGAGCCAGGCAGTTATCCTACAGGGTATGATGACAGTGGCTACACCAACGGACCCCCGCCCCCAGGCTTTAAACCCAACTTCACGGGTAAGTTGTATATTCAGAACACCTGAAGCTCCAATGACAGCACCAATTGTCCTCCAAATGTTGTCCTTGTATAAACAATGTCTGGGGTCGTACAACTCGCTGTATTTCTCCACCTCGACTATCAACCGCACCTCGTCCATGATCGCAAATTGAAACTAGCAAGAAGATATGAAGTAAACAAGAGGTGCGTAGTCTACGGACGGACACAGGGTTGTAGTTATATGGGGGGCCTATATAACTACAGTTATTTTATTGTATATGATATGGGGGTGCATCATGATCCCTACGGTGGGATCATGATGCACCCTGTAGACTGACTACAATGCAATTGGAAAATGCAGGAACGCGATTACTAGTAAAGATATTTCTCGATGTTTCTTTGAAAACACAGTTTCTACATACATTCTACAAGTCTATTTTAGCATTTTGCTGCGCGTGTGCTGCGCATCAGACAGGCTCAGTGTAGCAGCTATCATTTATTTAGCGTGGGAGCGTTTCCTTACGGCTCGACGTAAGGCTACACTTGCCCGGTCTAGCAGTGGGGTAAGGGTATGCTAAGGCTGTTTCTATCAAGTTTCTAGAAACAGGTGGCCAATAAAATGTAAGTAATCAGGGGCATCCAATGTATCATGGAGTTGTTAGCCTCACCGGCCGTCTTCGATGTGTTGTAAACAAAACACTGCGACTACCGCGGCATGCTTTTTGCATTACGTCCTGCCTGCTACACGCTCTACCCGGGCGCCACCCCTCACCTAAAGTATCCGGAGTATCTCCAGGATGTGTGAACACGTCTGATACGGCTTATCTCCTGTTGTGTGTTGCATGTGTGAAAGGGCAACTCCTGATCATCTTCAGACCTGATTCTCCGCAGTTCATCCTGAGTTCATCCTGAGTTCATGTGTGAAAGGCCTATAACACTATGCCAGCTCAGACCCTCTTTACTTTTACGTTCCTGGTGAGCATAGGAGAGCTTTGCTTTAAATAGAAGTAATAGTAGACTACAGCTTGAAGGGCTGTACCAATGGGCAATTTGTTTTACAACATAGTCATAGTAACACAATACCATACAAAACAACCAAACAATTAATAGATTGCACTAACATCGTAATCATCAGAGATGAAACAGAGCACATACAATCAAGTAAGCGTTTGTTAGTGAATCTCATCTTTTCCCTACAATTTTTGAATTCATTTCTAAGGGTGCCTTTCTTAACCTGATGCGCCAGGTGTATTGTTACACAGAACCATTTGGGAAGTCATCCTTGGAAACTATTTGGATGGGCAGGCACTTTCAAAAAATACTTGGCAGGTGATTGAATGAACAATCTGTCTATCACTGTCTATCAAGTATCATGGAGATCACGTAGTATCTCATAGGATGCTGAACACACCCCTACCCTTGAAGCCTGGCAAGATGGATTCTCGTGAGGTCATAATCACGCAAATCCAGCTGCCTCGCAAGGCTAGCCTTACCTCCACCTGAGCATTGTTTGAATAGATGTGACAAAGAGCCTTCTGCTTTAGGTTCCTCGGCAGGCTACCCCGGTGCGCCTCCTCCAAGCTACGCCAGTGCGCCTCCTCCAAGCTACCCCGGTGCGCCTCCTCCAGGCTATGGCTTCCGGAGTGATTACAGCTCTGGGAGACAGCATTATCCACGGCAGCAAAGCGCCACACCAGGAGCAGGTGGAGGCAGCTTCTGGACTGGGCTCGGAACAGGAGGAGCACTTGGATACCTTTTTGGAAGTCAAAGGTAAGTGGAAGGCTATTTATAATGAAAATATACAAACCACATGAGGGTAATTAATTCCCAGATCTTATTGCTCTCTACAGGTATCTTTTGTTCAGTTTTGGCCTAATTTGATTGGGGAGGTACATGTTTGTAGGATTAAGAGCATCAATTTGATTGTCTTACCTAATTACACCTCCCAATTGGGGCTTAGTATTTGGTTTTTCTGACTATATTGGGGACCAATGAATAACCTGCAGCCCGTTTTGAATATTTTCCATCCATAAAACAACAAATAGTACAGCATGATGGCTGAGTAAAGAGGAGGCACATTCATCCATTTAGTAAGGTCAACATGGCTGTGGATTCTATTTTATGCGACTTGGGGAGTTGAAGAATTTATCTCTTGAGAAGCGCAGGCTTATTATCCCACAGGAAAGAGTTTAGCAAGCGATCAATAGTGACAAAAAAGGCTTTAGTATTCAAAACCAGGATGTACTGAAAATGATACAAAAAGGAAGGCATGGTGACCATTTTAACCAAGTTACGCAACCTGTAAGTGATAAGGGAAGGGAGCCCATCTAGCAATGTCGGATTTACATTTATTTGATAATGGGTGAACATTTCTATGTCCTTGCCTTAATCGGTAAAGAATATACCCAGGTATTAGATTCCCTCCGAAGCATAAAGAGTATACCCAGGTATTAGATTCCCTCCGAAGCGTAAAGAGTATACCCAGGTATTAGATTCCCTCCGAAGCGTAAAGAGTATACCCAGGTATTAGATTCCCTCCGAAGCGTAAAGAGTATACCCAGGTATTAGATTCCCTCCGAAGTGTTTAAAGAAGATACCCAGGTATTAGAGTCCCTCCGAAGCGTAAAGAGTATACCCAGGTATTAGATTCCCTCCGAAGCGTTTAAAGAAGATACCCAGGTATTAGTGTCCCTCCGAAGCGTAAAGAATATACCCAGGTATTAGATTCCCTCCGAAGCGTAAAGAGTATACCCAGGTATTAGAGTCCCTCCGAAGCGTAAAGAAGATACCCAGGTATTAGATTCCCTCCGAAGCGTAAAGAATATACCCAGGTATTAGATTCCCTCCGAAGCGTTTAAAGGATATACCCAGGTATTAGATTCCCTTCGAAGCGTAAAGAGTATACCCAGGTATTAGATTCCCTCCGAAGCGTAAAGAGTATACCCAGGTATTAGAGTCCCTCCGAAGCGTAAAGAGTATACCCAAGTATTAGAGTCCCTCCGAAGCGTGAAGAAGATACCCAGGTATTAGAGTCCCTCCGAAGCGTAAAGAGTATACCCAGGTATTAGATTCCCTCCGAAGCGTAAAGAGTATACCCAGGTATTAGATTCCCTCCGAAGCGTAAAGAATATACCCAGGTATTAGATTCCCTCCGAAGCGTAAAGAGTATACCCAGGTATTAGATTCCCTCCGAAGCGTAAAGAGTATACCCAGGTATTAGATTCCCTCCGAAGCGTAAAGAGTATACCCAGGTATTAGATTCCCTCCGAAGCGTAAAGAGTATACCCAGGTATTAGAGTCCCTCCGAAGCGTAAAGAGTATACCCAGGTATTAGAGTCCCTCCGAAGCGTAAAGAGTATACCCAGGTATTAGAGTCCCTCCGAAGCGTAAAGAGTATACCCAGGTATTAGATTCCCTCCGAAGCGTTTAAAACATTTGACCAAGCCATCGGGGCCGGGAGACGTCCCACTCAGCATAGATTGAATTGCCTTCTGTATCTGTAGAGACGATATGGGACAACCTATGTCTATATCAATATTGTACATTTTTAAAGGGTCAGAAAGTATATCACCTGTTGGAGATTTGAGTCGGGAATCAGCCGAGAAGCACTGACGGCACACGCTTGGTAAGCCAGAAGGTTGCCTGATTTGTCTCCTAGTTCCAAAAAACGTTTGGCTTGCATAAGCTGTAAGCGTCAAGCATCAAGAGATCGATTTTGTAAAGCAGTTCCTCTGCTATTACCGACAACCTTGAACTTTCTGCCTTTCTTGACTGAGAAACAGGCGATAACCTGTCCACTGATGTATGCCTTAAAGGCTTCCCAAACTTCCCGACATCCCTACTGACATCAGGAGTGTCATCAATATCAAATTAGAGGAAAACCTCTGAAGCAAATCATTTTTTCGAACCAACTGTCAGATTAAAATTGGTGAACCTCCATTATTTAGGAGAAGTTTTACAGAGGGGAAGATTCAAATTGACGAATGTAGGGGTCTGTTCAGAGATAACAATTGTATGATTTTTGAAAGAAGTGATGTGATGCAGTAGTTTGGTTATCCATGAGAATGAAGTCAATCCTCGAAAAAGTGTGGTTCACAAAAAACTAAAGGCCTTACCTTGGGGATATTTATACCTAATTAGGTCTAAAAGACCTAATTGGGACGCATGGTTTAGCAATATACTGGCCGATTCAGATAGAGTGCCTTGATTTGAAGATGACCTATCGAGATCTTCCTCCTGAACCAGGTTAAAATCACCCCTTATGATTATGTGATGCTTGTCAACATTAGTGAGACTTGAGAAAAACGTAGAGAAAATTGGACAATATCCCCGTTAGGTGCGTATACGCAAGCCAAGATCACTGGCACGTTCTGCAACATGTTGAAACTAGAACAAATTGGCCGTTAGGGTCTATAATAGTAGTGGTTGACTCAAATGCAACATTCTTATGAATAATAATGGCAGCCCCCCTAGCCCTCCTGGAAAATGTAGAATGAATCAGTGATCCATCCAAGCCCCCCAGACATAAACACAAACCCTATCCAACATGAACACCTTGTAGCAACCTGTGCAGTTAACTCAAGTCAGATCAGCAGATATAAAGAGGCTCAAAATAATCCAACATGGCCTAACAAGGTAGTTGATAAAAGTTTTGTCTCAGTATTAAATACAAATAATAAATACGGCTTACTTGTCATTTGCATCAAAACAAATCAGAAAACACGGCGCCCCTGAATCTGTTAGCCATACATAGCTTAAGTGATCGGCTAGTAAACCTGTCAACAGGGTACTGTTATCTTAAACATTGATGCATTGTTAAAAAAAGATAGAAATAAGGCAACTAAGCACAAACACACGGTTCCCTTAACTGCTTATTTTGCTAGCCCATAGAGTCACCCAGATAACAACTAGCAAAATGAGCTATTCAACAGAGGGGCATGTTAGCAGCCCTCCGGGGTCAGCTGTCAAAGCCGACCATTGCCTATCAATGTCATCAAACACATGCGATTGCATTTGAGGCAAAGCAGGATGGTCGCTGAATAGTCTTTAGCCTCTGTAACCGAGGAGAATCTTTTCCGGCCCGCATCTTTGTAGTGATAACAAGCCTAGCAGGGTAAAGAAATGCCAGCCTGAGGCCTCGATTTTACAGCTCCGCCAGCACCTCCCGGTACTTGAAGTCCTGTTCCAGCACCTCCAGAGTGTAGTCCTCGTAAATGGCGCAAGAAATGCCTCGATGCTGTAGCTTGCCCCTCCTGGCACAGGCCTAACGAACAACTCTCTCCTTCTCTCGCTAACGTCGAAGTAGGATAATGACGGCCCTGGGTCTTCTCCCAGACCTTGGTTTGGCTCTGGTGGTGAGTGAAGTGTGTCATGTCCCAGGACCGCCGAGAGGAGTTCAGAGAGGAAAGTTGTAGGACAGGGCCCCTCGATTGCTTTCGGTAGGCCGATGATTCGAATGTTATTGCGACGCTGCGGGACTCTAGGCTGCTTGTCTTGGCTAACAGCTTAGCATTGCTATCTGTGAGTGTAACACAGGCCGCTTCAAGAGCCAGTATGCACTCGTATACCAGGTTAGAAATTAAATCGATGCAATCATCTGACTGAGTTCGGACTCCATCTCATTCACTTCAACCTTTGTTTCGATCATCGGGATAACTGATTTCAATTCCGCTGAGAGGGCCTTCGGTGATCCTCTAAAAGGGCAGTCATGGCTGCCATGATGTAGTCATCGTAATTAGTACCGGTGAGAGGGCCAGCTCTTGAACTCGTCTCAGCTCTTGAACTCGTCTCAGCTCTTGAACTCGTCTCAGCTCTTGAACTCGTCTCAGCTCTTGAACTTGTCTCAGCTCTTGAACTCGTCTCTTGAACTCTTGATTACACAAAGTAAACATCCAACTGGTACTAAATATAGACAGTATAACGGAGCTATGAAAGGTATATAATGCAAAGTAGTGGGAGCGAGACACATGCACCTCGACTCCATTTGCCCTCTTCCTGGAAGTCTCTTTTCTCCGGTTCCAATCACTGCAAAAGGAAATCCATTTAAAGATTTATTTGTATCAATAAAGTAAGCTACGTTGTAAAGGTGTGTTTTCAATGATATATATATAAATGTTAAAGTGGTACTGGAAATGATTAAACAATATAATAGTTAACTAATAACTACTGGTATTACTGCAGTCCATGATATGGGGTGTCTTGAAATAGCCAGAAAATAAGCCACAGAAGTGAAGTCAAATGTGAAAGAAACGGAAGTGCAATTTTTCCATTGTGTTTTTTCTTTTCCATAATCAGAGTTTTTTTGTTTGTTCTATACTAAAGGAACCGACCTAACAGTTTCAGCCCATCCGGCCACATCCCACGTCCCGCACAAGCCCCCAGTTTTAGCAGCGGGACCCGCACTGCATCAGGTACAACAGATGACAATGTTTGAATGCACCGATGCATTGGTGAAGTTAGTTACTTGTATGAAATGCAATAAAGTAGTATGTAGGAGGATGTCTGACATTATTACTGCATTGCACTTATGTTAGTTTATCTTAGTTTTTGTAAGTGCTGAAGTAGTAGATATAGTATATAAAGCTATAGTAGTGAAATAATTGTAATGTTAATGCATTTTACAGTAATAATTCCTCCCAGGTGAATTTTCTTTCCCCACTACTAGTCCATTTGTGTTGGTATGTATGTTTTTAAAACTGTATTACCAGAACAAGTTTTCACATTTCTTAAAGCAGGGGTGAAAACAATAGCTGCTTTTACACAATACGCAATATTGCCGTCAATAAGATCCGTCATTATGCCGGCTTTTAATCCAGCAATGCCGGCATAATAGTGCATAATAGACATTAAAGTATGCGGACCTGAGACGCCATAGACCAAGACGTTAACTAGTTTGTTTCTTCTTCAGTGATGTTTAAATCCCCCGGTGGCAGGTCGCACACATAACATCACCAAAATGACACACCCCGGTCCCGCCATGCCAGTTCACCTTTTTCACACAGACTTCGATTCGGCTGTTGCTACCTCCGCTGCCAGCTTAATTTTGGGGAAGAAAAATGCGGCCCCATTTGGTGTTTGTACTATTTATACAGAAGGCGAGGCAGAATAACGCCGCAACATTGCCGCCTTGAACAGGCTGTGTAAAAGGGGTTGTTGTTGTTTTTTGTGTCCAGGTTTTGGAGGAACCAAAAGAAGATAAAACTCCTTTGGATGTGTGATCTCCTGTCTGCCAGCTGAGCTACACATCACATAAATAAGAGGCCAGAACCAGATGAAACTTCTGTGAGACATCAGCAAGAAAAACAAATGACAATAAACGTACCTGTGAGGCTTGATGTTTTAATGTGATGCGTTAAATGTTCAATTGAATACGTCTCTAAATGTATTTTAATCAAAACCTTTTCTGATTCTTGGGCTGTTAGTCTTTAATCTAGCAGTGGGTGTGCCACTAGAGGTGGGTGTTGAAATGTGACCATATTGATTATTCACAGCACATGTTTGTGATACTTTTTATTATGTCAAAAAAAAACACATCAGAATATTTTGGTGGAAACAATTATGAGAGAAAATTATGAAATAACGAGATGACAAGTTGACATTGTTACTCTGCTTTGACTTTTTATAATTGATCATTTTGGAATTTTGAATATATATATTTTAATCAAACACCAAACTATCTTGTGTTTACTGATGGTTGAAAAGAGTGATTTTTTTTTCTGAAAAATATGTATTTAAAATTGAATCTGATCTATGCAAACTGAATGTCGCAATACTATAACGAACGTACATTATAACGAACGTATGAACATTTTCATTTAAGTTATATTTGCAGTTTCTTGTATTTTCCTGTTGTGAATATGAACACAGCAACGCTTATAAACACTTTCCCTTATATTCAGTTGGGGCAACTCAATGATTGTAAGCTTTTATTTACAAATATATGCATATAAAGCTGTCCTCCATCTGCCATTGTTGTGTTATTATCATGTAGTTTATACAGATGGAGCTGGGGAGGAGGAGGTCTGATAACGCAGCACAGTAACAATATAGCATTTTACTCATGATACATTTAGCATTTGTAGTCTAATGCGATGAAGTTAATACAAAATACAAAAATAATCAATAGTGTAATGGTTTAGGACCTAAGATGTGCGTTGTATTTTGCAATTAAAATACCAGAATTGGCTAAACATAGGAAAAAATAAAAATATGAATGTATATATTCCATTTTGTTC
>OOFG01065820.1:0-16511 GCA_900323295.1 Molva molva | reverse complement strand
TGAGAGAGAGAAAGAAAGTACACACACACACACACACACACACACACACACACACAAACACAGTTAGAAACAGTCTGTCTTTGTCAACATAATCAACTGTTACACTTCAGAAGTAATCGGCTGACCTTGGCAAAGAACTTTATTTCCTGTTCATGTGGGGACTTCTCCACTCGCCCACTGCTCACCACAGCCTCTGTAAACACACGTGGGGAGGAAATAGTCGAGCACTACAACGGGGCTGACACTAACCATTGCTTACTAACAACTACCTTACTTTAGATTCATTTATTAAACACATGTCGTTACTAGTGGCAAATTCCAAACACAAGTCACTCGAGCAGAGAAAAGCAACCAAATATTTGCATTTCTGAAGCAATGAGCAGTAAATATTTGGTATTTAAATCTTAAATGAATTAAACAAAAATCAATTATCATTTATACAATTTCTGTTGATTGACTAAATTTATTAAATAAATCTCTTATTCCACTGGATTTTTTCTCCATCGTTCCCCACATTTACCAGATGGATTAACCCTTAATACACTCATCTTTACAACAGATATCTGTTGCACCCCTCTGTCCCCACTATACCCAGATGAGCGATGAACTCCTGGGCGATCTCCATCCACTTGAGCAGCTTCTGCAGGAAGCCATACGCAAACCTCTTCTCTATGGACGAGATGTCCGACTCCATGTCCTTCAGACCCCTGGAGGGATGAGAGCAGCCAGTCAGTCAAACCTCCCGAGTTATGGATACGCAAAACATATTTTAAAGATTTATTGTATTCATTTTTTGGAACAGACTGAAACGACACAAAATCGAAATGAATGAAATGCCGAAACAAACTTCAGGAGACATCTAAACCTGGCAGTCAGCTAGTTGCTATGGTGGTATAGGGCTTGTACATCAGAATGCATTATGGGATTTATTGTTGGCGATACTTCGCCATTTCGAGAGTACTGAAGAGAGTTGTAGTAATGTAAAATCCTAAATAAACGTAAATATACCGTATCCTAGGCTAATCAAAACTTTGTTTCGCCACGTCTCGCATGATAAACCCTGTGGCAATTTTAAACACAACAATATAATGACAAATAATTTCACGATTAATTACTAAACAATGACCAAAACACTTTTACTACCATTAACATTCTTATGCTCCTATACTTTCAAAATGGAGGTGGCCATTGCAATGTGACATCACGATTTACAAGCCCTATAATACTATGGCTACTAAAACTGGACACAGATCCAATAGCTGAGTATACCTGTCCATTTCTAATTGCATTAGGAATGTATTAATATGTGCAGATGTTGTGTCACCTGGTGACGGCGTATCCGTTGAGCTGGAGGAACTTGAGCAGCTCATGGGCCTTCTCTCTGTCTCTGGCCTTCTCCTTGGCCGTCAGTGTGTCGTACGGCACCAGCAGCGGATGAGTCCCGCCTCCTACACACAGGAAACACACACATCAGTTAAGGTCTCCGTTGAAGTAGGAATCACCATCTTATTTATTCATTTTAGCTCAAGTGCGTATCCCTAAATGTATATTCTTGTGTCACATGTTAAACTAGAAGGTGCGCTCTCTGACCAAAATATGTCATTGTGGTGTGTACGCATTTCCTCAGCAGTTACTGATCAAAACAAAACTTTGCACATTATGTGTTGTTGATAGGGTGTTGCTATGCCATTGCTATGGTATTCTGCATGGTATTCTCAGGCGTTGCTATGGCGTTGCTAGGGTGTCCTGGGTGGTGAAGTCCATCACCTTTGGACTGCAGCTCCATCTTTTTCTTGCGTCCCCACGTGTTGTGGTAGTTCTCTGCCAGTTGTTCTGCCATCGACTGGAGACAGAGACACACCATGATACTCAGATAGAAAACTGTGTATGTATATGAAATACATTAAGACATATGCAAGTGCCAACATGAACTGCCATACCTGCAGATCCCTGGAAAGAGCCATGTGTGTGATCTCAATTGGCTGAGGGCTGTAGCCGTGGCTTGGGTCGTACGTCGCCTGGAACACACAACACAACCATGAAGGTCATCCCTACGTGACATCGTTCAGTGGTTTCCATGACGACAACCATTCGTTGCTAGCCACTCTACCTGGGCAGTCTGGGAGATCTTTCTAGAGGCTGTCTTCTTCTTCTCCGTCTCCTCCTCCTCCCGGGCCTTGTCGATGGTCCACTCCCACGCCAGCATGGCTTTGATGGACTCTTTGATTGGCCAACGGTAGATCTCTTTGTCCTATCAGGAGGAGAGAAGCTGCTGAGACCACGAGCAGAGAGAGAGAGAGGGAGGGGAACTGAAGGGGACTCTTGTTGAAGAAGATCCCGACTGTGGTCTTACCTTCTCTGAGAAGGTCTTGTACGGTCTCAGCATGGGATGTGTCTTTGCATTCTCATCCAGTACCTCCCCGTACGACCAGTTGTTCTGGATCTGAAACGGGACATTCATACGAGTTAGACGGATGATCCTATTTATATAAGGGTTATCTGCGATTTTATTGTAATTTCACTTTTTTGGCCACCATGCAATGATGAAAAGCTGGGAAATACAATGTACCGATTGGAGCATGTTGGGATATGAGGGTCCATTTTGAAATACACAAAGACCGAAACAACACCGTTACATTATGTGTTAATGTACAGCCAAACATAAAGAAAGTTAGGGTTTATTATAAAAAAAACATACCTTCTCAAACGCCCATTTATCATGGGTGTGTTCAGCGTATTTGTTTGAGAAGAAATCCAATCTCTCGGGAATGATAGTGCTGCAATCAAAGAAAGAGTTAGAAAACACACCCTCTGTGCCTCTGATAGGATAGGCCACTCCCCTCCACATTTATCTTCTACTTGAAACCCTTTCAAACGAGGCCCTCACTTGGTGGTCTCCACTGGTTTGGGGTCGAAGTTTCCCTCTGCGTCTACGGAGGCTTTCTTCTCAGTCTTGGAGGAGTAGGTGGCGTCCACGTAGTCTGGAGGGATGGCCCCAGCGATGGCGCAGATACACGGCATGGCGATCTTAAAGATCTCAGCATCAAACTTCTACATTTTTTATAAAAAAAGAAACAAAAAGTTACACAAGTTTCCAGAAATGATAAATATATACAACGAATAAACAGAAACTATTTGGAAAGAAACATTACTTTGTGTGCGAGTGACTCAAAGATCCCCCAGAACAGCTTCCGGGTCAGATGCAGTTCCTCCTCTGAAGAGACGCCAAAGTTGCCCCAGCCGTTCGGTAGGCAGTAGTACTTCCAGCAACGCTCGTAGTGATTGGTCAAGAGCTGCAGGAAACAGAAAATGAGAGACCAGATTTTTGTTTTTTCCCTTGGAAATCACGTTATCGCATATGGCAGTAAGACTTATTATGTTGTCAACAGCAAGATGATATGATTGAAGTTAATTCTAGGAAACACAGCAGTGGTGTATGTGTCGTACCTTAAGTGGCATTTTGGCGTACTCGTTGAGTATTGGAACGTCGAATACCAGCCGTCTGAGGAGATGTTGGAGCATAGAGGGACGAAGATGTCTGGGGAATAAATAATAATAATACATTTATCTTATCTTATATCATTGAAACTACCCATCACTGCCATGGGTTCCCAAAAAGTTATAAACCATTTCAGAACTGAACATAGTCAAATATGTCATCTCCACTATATTCATTGACTTCCTCCTACTGCTCTGACCAGGTGTCGGCTGGTCGGTCCTTACTTGCAGAGGGCCATGAGGCACTCTTCAATGATGTCTCTCTGGGCCTTGGTGAAGGCACGGCCACGGGACAGCCGGTAGATGGTGTGGAGCATGGAGTCGATCATGATGGCTCGGTGATCGCTGCCGGCGAACAGAGGCGCACACTTGGTGATGAGGGGCAGCACGGCCGAGCACAGGTAGCGGTTCAGAGCCAGGGACATCTCAGTGGTGCAGAACGCCACCTGGAGGAGGTGGAGAGAAACACTGAAGATCTCAACGGGAGATCATGGTGATGTTGGTGGAACTAAAGGTCTCATCTGGAGATCATAGTGATGTTGGTGGAACTAAAGGTCTCATCTGGAGATCAAAGTGATGTTGGTGGGACTAAAGGTCTCAGCTGAAGATCATAGTGATGTTGGTGGAACTAAAGGTCTCAACTGGAGATCATAGTGATGTTGGTGGAACTAAAGATCTCAGCTGAAGATCATAGTGATGTTGGTGGAACTAAAGGTCTCATCTGGAGATCATAGTGATGTTGGTGGAACTAAAGTCTCAACGGGAGATCATAGTGATGTTGGTGGAACTAAAGGTCTCAGCTGAAGATCATAGTGATGTTGGTGGAACTAAAGTCTCAACGGGAGATCATAGTGATGTTGGTGGAACTAATGTCTCAACGGGAGATCATAGTGATGTTGGTGGAACTAAAGGTCTCATCTGGAGATCATAGTGATGTTGGTGGAACTAAAGTCTCAACGGGAGATCATAGTGATGTTGGTGGAACTAAAGTCTCAACGGGAGATCATAGTGATGTTGGTGGAACTAATGTCTCAACGGGAGATCATAGTGATGTTGGTGGAACTAAAGTCTCAACGGGAGATCATAGTGATGTTGGTGGAACTAAAGGTCTCAGCTGAAGATCATAGTGATGTTGGTGGAACTAAAGTCTCAACGGGAGATCCTAGTGATGTTGGTGGAACTAAAGTCTCAACGGGAGATCATCATGCTATCTGTGGAACTCTGTGAAGGCTAGGGGCCCATCCCATGCAATTAGTTAACATCGAGTTCAGTTTTGGGAGTTTGATACAGGTAACAATAAGATTAAATCATTAAGCCAAACAAGAACAAACTGGATCAACTCAATTATGAGGATTATATTGATTGATCAAAAGGATTGATTATGAAAATTCACATCAAAATATAAGCTATAGGTACAGTATCATTGACGCTGGGGCAAGAGGCTCTTCTCTAGCTTTCTAACGGTAATGAGATGGTTAGATTAATATAAATCAGATCTCACCGTGTCCAGGGAGGCAGCAGCCCTCATGTCTGGCAGGAAGCCCACCTCCAGCACGTGGAGCAGGAAGTCCTGGTTGTCGATGCCATACACTCTGTCCAGGAACAGCACCATGGGGGCCTTGTGGTCCGGCACGAAGCTGGCCGACATCTTGGGCTCGATGATGGTGTTGTCTAGGAGATGGGTTCATGAGTATATTTGTCATTTGTCATGAATTCCTGGAAGGTCATTTATAAGACTTTCTGTAGCTTCCAACCATTAAGTGTATTTTGTGAAGACCGTATCAGGCATCCTGATTTGATATATTAAGAATTTTATAAAAGATATTTCTGTCTTTTACATGCTATAGATTATGTACATGAATAATATGTCTGCATGGTTCTTCCTTGCATCTACCTTTTCCAAAGGAGGGGATCTGCAAAGACAGGCTGATGACCCCCACCAGGTCCTCGATGGGGACCAGAGACCTCAGGATGGCCCTGATCCTCAGTGCTTCTCCCTTCCCCGCCTGAATCAACTGCAGGAACACAGACAAAGAACACCAGTAGGTTCAGCATTATCCAGGGGCAGGATAGCGTAGCGGTTAGGGTTTTTTTCGACTCGCAGCCGAAAGGTTCTGGGTTCGATCACCAATGTCTGAAGTCTAACTGTAAGCATCCTTGAGCAAGATGCATAACCCTTACCTGTACCTTGTATGTCAATTCACATAAAATCAATTCACTGTAAGTCGCTTTTGAATTAAAGAGACTGATAAATGAGTAAACACGGTTATACTCTTGCTGTTCCCCAGCCCTAATGTTTTACCAGTAAGTATTCCCCACCCAAAGCCCCATTTTCAAGTGGAATCCCACAGCCAATCAACATTAGACATATTGAACAGACGGAGGCTTGTATGTTTAATTTTCCGGCAGAAGTAGAAGAGAGCTTTATAGGTGAAGGTTCTTGGGATATTTAACATATAGGTTCTTGTATTCATGGTATAGGTTTATATAAGGTGCAGGTATAGGTTAAAGAGTGGACCTTACGTGCATCTCTGGAGCACAGCGCCCCAGCAGGTCAATGAGGGCGGAGTAGAAGGACATGATGGCATTCCCCAGGTGGACCTTGTTCTCCTCGTGCTGCTCCTCTCCTCCAAACCTGGCCAGCAGATATCACAGTCAGACACAAGAGAGATGGATCCCATAAGACATCCCTTTGTTAGCCAATTTCCCAATTCATCTCGTACCCAACATTTTAAGTTTTTTAAGATAGACCTAATGACCAAATTGGTGTAACATTCCAACCAATAAGAACACTGTTGTGTTTTAATTGGTTGGATTCAATGTGAATGAGTCCATGTAAATGCCAACTTGAACTGCCAATTTTCAAGATTCAAGGTTTTGGTCTATAAGCTACAGGTCTTACATGGGGAAGCGTCGGTCCTTCTTGACCGTAGGTCCATCTCTGGCAGGATCTTCAGATATCTTGATGGCCTCCTCTATAGCGGCCAGCAGACCGTTACCGCCCTCCCCTCTCAGGGCAGGCCCGAAGCACTCAGGACGACGGATTAGCAGCCGTACAACCACGTTAGCGTTCTCCTCCACGCTCTCCCCTATGAGCCACAAACAACCAAACATGTGGTTAGCGTTCTTCTTCACATTGCGCAGGACAACCAACCAACTATCGTATCATTCGGACAGAGAACTCTGGGAATGGATTTTGTGAGTGATGTTGCCATGGGAACAATTTATAGGGGTTTCACCTATGCATATGTGTGACAATGTTTATCTCAGGCTTCTTAAAATAAACTTGTATATTTGCCTTTTTCTAATGGTATCTTGGGTTGTACTGTCCGATACAACCTAACTGTTTAACTGTCAGATTCTGAATTAGACTAATGGCGGTTTGCTAGCAGATGTGCAGCAAACCTCAGATGAGTAACCCCTGATGAGGTCCATATACTATCATATAGAGCATGGTAAGATTGAAGAGTACCGTTGACAAACACGGCGAAGCGGAGGAAGTCCAGGTACTTCTCCCCACCACAGGGATTCCAGCCTATATCAGGATATCCCTTGGACAGCAGCATGGGGCAGCTCTGGAGTCCACACCCTGCCAAATACTTGACCACCTAGAGAGGTATCAAGCACAATCAGGCTTGGTCTACATCCTGCCAAAATACTTGACCACCAAGAGAGACATCAAGCACAATCAGACATGGACAGCTCTGAGTTGAACGTCCTGGCAAATACTTGACTACCTAAAGAGCTATCAATTAAAATCCGACTTGGGCAGCTCGGAAGTCCGCATCCTGCCAGATACTTGACCACATAGAGAGATGTAGGTAAGATGGGCTGGATAAAGAAGCTTGTTGGAGATGTAATACTTGTTAGTGGAGGGACAGGGTTTACCATCTCAAGGTCCTGCTCTTGCAGGGCCAACGCCAACTCATTGTTGTCAATACAGGAGGCAGCTGCCACATCCAGGGGCGTAGAACCACGCATTCCTGGAGAAAAATAAATCGAGGTGACATCAACATGGAGGCCTTAGCTCAAAACTGTATTTCTATTTCTAACAGAAGGGAAAATGAGGCTTGTAAACACTGACCAAGGCCAATGCCGCTGTTCTGCAGAAGGTAGTTGAGATGGTCGAACATGGAGCGCTGGTTCTGCCGACTGATGCGACAGAAGTAGCAGAGGAACCGACAGCAGCTCGTCACCATCCGAGGAAACCTGATCTCCTGGGAAAAACATACAACAAAAATGTCAAAACTTCACGCAATACTGTAATCCAATTTCTCTTAGGGGTCCAGGATACTGCATGATACCTGCTCATGAATGACATCTAAATAAAACATTTCCCTGTAAGTTGAATGAAAATGTCTGCTAAGTAGTAAATAGTGTTGAATATTCTGTATACAGTATGATTGCATGACATCATAATTAGGGGTCCAGGTGTACCTTTGAGTCGCCGCCCCCCAGCACGTTGACCATGACCTCCATGACGGTCTCATGCATGCCCAGGGCTCGCATCAAGTTAGGGTGCTGGTAGAAAACCTTATTGCTCATGATGTTCCTAACACAGGACAAAAGGTATACAACACTATTACATCTTGTGTAGGCTTCCCTACACTTCCAGTCAAATCTATATTAAGGGCCCCCTTTTATACCCAGATGTATAATGGATCGATGAACCGACCACCAACCACAGTGGACTGTACCAACTGGTAGGCTGATCGATCTATGATACGACTGGGTGGACACTCTCACGTGTGATGTCGCTTCAGATTTAGTAATGGCTTGTAATGGCTAATCAGCATCACACCTGGTGGTAAAACAGGCGGTCAACAAAACGCAGCGGCGCTCACCCGATACTCTGGATCATGAGCCTCTCCTCCTCGGGCCCCATCTGGACGATGAGCAGCGATCGGATCTGACCCAGACACTCCAGCAGGTCCATGATGTCCTGGATGGACACAGAGTTGATGGTGTAGGCCTTGGGCAGGGCCCGGATCAGCTCCCCCAGGCCGTCGTACTGGCGGTGGAGCAGGCTGAACATCATGCGCACCAGCTCGGGGTTCTGGATGAAGGACTCCTGGGCCCAGTGGATCATGGTGTGGGACACCAGCTCCTGCAGGGTGCCTGGTGGCGCAGGAGATGGTAGGAGAAAGCTTTCTGTTATGGTTCTGCTCAGTAGTCATGAGTCATAGCATGCATGACTCATGAAGGGGCTCTGAGGACAATGCCAGACAGAAAAGGGATTAAAATGGACAGAGAACATATTGGGATTCATCTCGCTCTGTTTTGTTTCTGATTGGAAAAACAAAATGGATGGTGGATGGAATTAGTAAGGATTAGAGAACTTGATTGGCTAGTGAACAGCCAAAATATGGACAATGTATATTGAGGTCCCAGAAAAGATTGCATGACAGAAATGTTGGTTCTAAAAATGACCATCCCCAGGAAAAGAGATCTTGTATCAACATACTACACTGGCTGTTTCTGTTTCTATTTGTGTACAAAATCTATGTGGCCGTGAAAAAACGAGACTATGAGGAAGACCATGTGATGCTCACCAGGTTTCTTCTCTTCCTCAGCTTCAGGCTCCACCTCCACCTTCTTCTCCCGGAACTTCCTCACCCTCTCCAGCAGGCGAAGCAGCCGACCGCGGACGGAGGTGTCCACCTCCTCCTCCTGCTCCTCCTCATCAATGTGGACGCCTAGTGGTGAGGTGAGAGGTCAGGGCGTGTATAGGCCTATATATAGCAACCTGCCATGTTGCGATTTTATTACTATGGCAACATATCCCTAACACTAACCCTAACTTTGGAAAAACTTTGACTGTTTGTTTTGATTGTTCTCAGCCTCACTTGTGAGTCGTGTTGGATAAGAGCGTCCACTAAATGACTCAATGTGAATCTAGATGTAACAAAGTGAATACTGGTGCAAGGTGAATAAAAGACTGACCACAGTGTGCAAGCAGGTCCATGTGAAACACCAGCAGAGAGTCTCTGACTTCCTCAGGCACAGGGCACTCCTGTTCCTCAGAGCAGTTCTTGAAGTTCATCAGCATGTTGACCTACGCATCGTATAGATGCAATGAGACTTACTTTATTCATCTCAGATGGGAAATCAGGGCAAAACAACCGGCTGTCCTGAAATGGTGCCGATATACAAAATATCCATCTATGCTGAATCTATCCAAAATTCGGATGGATTCCGTTTACAGTGTAATATATTTGTGGTTGTGGTTCACCCACTTGAACATTACATTTACAATAACTTTTCGGTTTCAGAGGTAATCATCAGTCAGGGTATGAAGGCCATCTCCCTCATGTTGTCCTAAATACTTTCTTCCTATTCACGTACTTCTAATCTATATAAATATCAAAATCTTTATTATTTTAATTTATTAAAAGACATTACAATAGTAAAAGAGAAATGTGGTAAATTGCTCTTTATTATTTTTATTTAGAATCTTTTTCTATTGTTTTGACTCAAGGAGTCAATACATGCTTCATACAATACTGCTATCAATATTTCCCAAAAATGTATTTGAACGAAACACGTATGTAAATGTACCTGCTCCTGTGGCGGGGATCTGAACTCCCGGGTCTTGCGGGCAGTCTCTGCGGCCGACATGGTGAAGGCCAACATGAGCTCGTTGTAGCGCTGTCTCTGATTGGACTGTATCTGGCAGACGAACTGGTCTGAGAAAGCTATGATGGCCTCCACCCTGTGGCGCAGCTCGCAGTCACAGAAGTACTGCAGCAGAGTGCACATCTGGAGGACAGGAAGACAGTGAGTAACTACTACTAGTTACACTACAGGAAACACAGAAACCAACACTATATGGAGAGTCTGGATAGTAGTTATCTTATTAAGAAAAGGAAATCCATACTTTTGTTTGGCAGCAATAGGCTAATAAGAGATAAGAGGATTATAATTGACAGTAAAAAAGATCGAACTGAACCTGGTGTAGTTTCAGTTTATTTGTGAGATGGACTGCTGCGTACCTGCAGTTTAACAGACTCTGGGAGCTTCATCTGGAAGAGTCCTTGTTCCATCACTTCCTTGGTCTCGCCGGCCGCCTCTCCGCTCTTCACCTCCTTCTCCGTCTCCTCCGCCCCCTTCTCTCCGTTCACCTGCTTCGTCTCCTTGGCGACGGGCACCGTCACCTCGTCCATCTCGTCCTCTCCTTCGTACTCCTCCTCCTCCTCCCCTACGCCCTCGTCGTCCTCTTCGTACTCGTCCTCCGTGGCGTATTCCTCCTCCTCCTCCTCCTCCTCCTCTTTCTTCTTCTTCGCTGGGGCTTTAATGGCCAGCCTGGGGGGGCTCTCCGCCTTGGGACCTTTGGTCTCTTCGACGGGCGGCGGCGGCGGTGGCTCCTCGCTGCTGAACACGGTGGGCTCGATCATCTTGAGGATGTGCCGGACGTCGTTGTCGTCGAACACGCCCATGATCAGCAGGGTGCTGATGAGCTTGAGGATGGGCACGAAGTGGAACTCCACGCTGCCCCCGACGGGGTCCCGCATGGCCTGGCCCCCGTCCTGCACGGCCTCCGTCACCATGTTCAGCGCTTTGGTCTTCAGCACCTGAGGAGACACGGCCACATGGTGAAGGAGGTGATTGTCAGGTCATGGTGATACGTAAGGGCTGCAGCTCACTCACGACGGTTTAATCAAGTGGATTATTGATTATTGTAAGTAACAGTAAAGCCAACCACAACTGAACACTCCTCGAATCGTAAATGTGACTGAGGATCTTAATCCCCCAAAATAGTCACCACAGTTTATGAATCTTCCATATTTTGTATGCAATATCAACATTGAACATTGCTAAAAGATATGGCATATATGCAGCAGAAAAGTGACCACCAGATATAAACATATTAATATATATTGAAAACGACAATTCATGGGAAATAGACTTAAATAGCTATGGACTAGCTACTATCCTAAAAAGTAACCAAAAATAAACCTAGGAAACCATGATGAAACGGACTCTAACAGGCTAAATCGCTTCACCGTCGTCTTGACGCTCTCCCTCACCTCCAGTGGGATGAAGGGGCTCAGGGTGTAGATGTCCTGGTTGGTCCCCACGAACCCGGTGGGCGAGAAGTGCAGCTTGGGCCGCAGGCAGGTGGTGAGGCCCACCCCGGGCAGGGCGTGCGACTTGTCCTGGTCCGAGTACAGCGTGATGGCCCGCGTCTCGTCCGTCATGGGCACGATGAACTCCTTGTTGGTGCCCAGGCGGTTCCTCTTGGCCGACTCCAGGTGCATGCTGATGAGCAGGTCGTAGAAGCCGCTCCTCATGGGCCCCGGCAGGTAGGTGTTCTCGATGGCGTAGAAGAGCTGCGACTCGTCCACGTGGCTGCAGAGCGCGTGGGCCACGCGGTTGTTGCCCAGCGCGCACACCGAGTCGTACAGCTTCAGCGTGTGGTAGTGGAACTTGAGGAGGTCCATGCGCTCCGACAGCTCCAGGATGTCGATGCAGCTGGGGAGAAGGAGGGCAAGGAGGAGGTGGGGATGAGAGTGTGACAGGGGGGGATGCAGTCACAAGAGGGACTTGAGTGGAGCGTCGATCGTGCTGGGTGGGAAAGGAAGCGATTTGAATGGTTACCTTGAGCCAGGTTGTGGATTTAGGACAATAGATTGAGGTAAAATGTTGGTGTAATGTTCAAAATGGTTAAGATTACAGTTATAGTCCTGTAGTCAAAAACATAGACTACAGGACTATGCTCACAAAATCTACAGAGAATGTAAAGTAATAGCCAGGTTTTGGTTTGGATTAGATACTTTTCCACTGGAAATGATTCATTAGAAATGGTTGAGTTTAAATATGAGAAAAACAATCTGATATTCAACTAAGTGTAAAGAGTTTACAAACAGTCAGGTTTAAGTGTAAGTCCAGTTTAAATCTAGTCTAGCTTAAGTTTTATCCGAACTCCTTCAGGCCAGAGAAAGAGGACCATAAGGAGGACCATAAGGAAAACCATAAGAAGGACCAGAAGGAGGACCAGAAGGAGGAATAGAAGGAGGACCAGAAGGAGGACCCGAAGTTGGACCAGAAGGAGGACCAGAAGGAGGACCCGAAGTTGGACCAGAAGGAGGACCAGAAGGAGGACCCGAGGTTGCACCAGAAGGAGGACCAGAAGATGGAGGTCGTACCGGTTCTCCTCAGGGATGTGAAGGGCCATCATGGTGAGGGGCTCTGAGCAGTCCACCATCCAGCCCAGCCTCTCGCTGACGCGGCCCGTCTCTGGGGACAGGAAGTGGTTGGGCATGCGGCTCCAGATCACGGGGGTCAGCATCTGGACGTCCAGGCGGGGCGGACACTGGGGCACGGGGTTCCTGCGCTCGCTGCGGAACATGGCCGCCGAGATCGGCATGATGTTCTGAAGAGAGGTAATATAATATATACTTTATTCATTCAATTCCAGATTAGCACGTAGATTAGCAGACATTGATTTGTAGATTTAGATTTGCAGATGCTTTTATCCAAAGTGATTTAGAGTAATGTTTTTATTTGTATATGTGCCATTTATGAGCTGGCTGATAGTCAAACAGCCGAACCACAATACTATCCTGGCCCCACAATAATGACTGAACTGAATGATGAACAGAATTAGAAAGTGGTTCTGGCTTTTAACGGAAGTGACCTTGAGTTTGCCGAGCTCCACTTGAATCACGTTCTGATTGGATGGCAGGACAAAGACCGCTGGGAAGAGTTTGGTGTTTGGCTCCACCTGGGAAACAATTTGTTATCAACAGTTAATATAACCGTTCAAATTACATCAAAAATCAATCATTCTAACATCAAGCACTCTTCTCCCCTGACCTGGTAGAAGGTGTTGATCTCTTTCCCGTTTGCCGTGAAGTTCATGAGGCCGGTGTCAAGGTCGATCAGGCAGCCGATAATAAAGTCCTCCTGGCTGACGCGCGTCTGCTGGGAGCCACTGAACTCCCCTCCCCACACCATGTAGCAGTTACTGCGCTTTATACTGCAGGACACACAGGAAGCAGACTGTAGTGATACTAAAGGACACACAGGAAGCAGACTGTATTTATACAGCAGGACACACAGGAAGCAGACTGTATTGATACTGCAGGACACACAGGAAGCAGACTGTAGTGATACTGCAGGACACACAGGAAGCAGACTGTATTTATACAGCGGGACACACAGGAAGCAGACTGTATTGATACTGCAGAACACACAGGAAGCAGACTGTATTGATACTGCAGGACACACAGGAAGCAGACTGTATTGATACTGAAGGACACACAGGAAGCAGACTGTATTGATACTGCAGAACACACAGGAAGCAGACTGTATTGATACTGCAGGACACATAGGAAGCAGACTGTAGTTATACAGCGGGACACACAGGAAGTGTGGGGATATTAGATATTCTCCCAACATGATCATGAATACCTGTCATGGATGTTTCCCTTGTCGTCCCCGACTGTCAAGGTCACGTTGCGGACCTTGGTGAGGTCAAAGTGGGGGTCGTGTTGGTGGTAGTCGGGGGTGATCCAGCCCACCCACACACCGCTCACCTCCTGGCCCGCAAACACGCGCACCGAGTAATAGTACTGCAGGCAGAGGAGGTAATGGCATCATTGACATTGTCATCATCAGCATCATCATCATCATCGTGTTCTTTATCATCATCACCATCATCATCATCATCGTCTTCTTTATCTTCATCATCATCATTATCATCATCGTCTACTTGAATTTCCTTCCCGTCAATATTTAAATATCTACGTCACCAATAACACTACTATAATAGTATCGCTATGATAAAGTATGTTAAAGGTCCAGTGTGTAGAATTTTTGAAAAAGGTATTTCCGATAGTCACCATGGCCACTGTACCTGTTTAAGGCTATGGTGGAGGTAACAGCCTATTTATGTTTCTGAACACACAGTCCTCTTATTGCATCCATAGTGGTAAACTACATTCATAGAACTTTATAGAAATTATTGCTATCTCTATATGTATTGATCATTAATCTCGAGCAGTTGACGCTACGCGAATATAGCTTGCTTTTGGTAACATGAAGGTGTGCAGTTGTATTGCAACTGTTTTGTTTTGGATACCAGCTTTCTCCGAAAGAGTGATAGCCTACTTTAAGTTATCAAACAGGGAATCAATCTCAAAAACTAACGTCTCCAAAACATGGATGTAATAAAGAGTGCACAACCACTTATCATAATCCCCCTCATCCGCAAACTGCCATTTGCTACACTATTTTACACTTGGATTAAAAAGTGAGATTTCATTCTAAATGAATCCTCTAAATACACAGGATAATTTAGTGAAAGGACGGAGCCTAAGCTCGTCTTCACTGGCTATATGAGGCACGTCCGAGAGAGGGTTAAGCTTCTCGGACACTTATATTTAACGCAGAGTGTGTGGATGTGTGGAGCTCTGTCTGAACCGGCTGTTGATTTTGATGTCCGCGGCCGAGAGAGATTTAAGCTTCTGGGACACATAGTTTAACGCCATGGTGTGTGTGTGGATGCGTGGAGCTCTGTCTGAACCAGAGGTGGATTTTGATGTCCGCGTCCAAGAAAGGGTTAAGCTTCAAGGAAGCTTACGGTATAACACCACGGTGTGTGGCGCATTTCATACACAACATAGCTCATGATAATGCACCTACACAGAGAGGGTACTAAAAAAGAATCATGGATCTTGGGATCAAAGGATCATAGGCATGGGGATAACACGCCCCCCTCCTTCCTACAACACACAGCCCACCACCTGGAGCTGTACAGTAGAAACATGCCGGTGCAACATGGCGCGCTCAGAGGAAGAGGGAACGCTCCCTATGTAGATCTAAAGGGCTCACTCTAAGGCAGTGGTTCTTAAACTTTTTGTCTTGCGACCCCACAAAATAAACTGGAGAGGTCTGGCGACCCCACTTTCCCCAAACCCATTCCAATTCCTTACGCAAAGTATTACCTCAAATGTTAACAACTGTAAATCATGCAAAAACTAATAGGCAAAGTAAGAACAATTTATTCCATAAGAACAAGAACCGGAAAAAACAAAGCAATCACGATTAAACAAATGTACATATCATCAGATCAGAGCGCTAGCGACAGAAATACGCACACACACACACACACACACACACACACATACACACACACACTCACACACGCAATTTTAATGGGAAGGGTGGGCCTGCTTCCATGAACATAGCAAGTTAATTCTGGGATTAATGCTGCACATGGCGACACAGAGATTTTCCTCCACGCTGCTGAGCCGACATCTGTATTTATTTTTTATATACGCAAGGGACGAAAATGTCTTCTCGCACAGATAGGTCGACCCAAAAGGCGTAAGAATGTCCATGGCAGCCTTGGACAATCCGGGGTATTCCTGCGCAATTGACAGCCAGAATTCATCCAGTGTTTTTGAGGCAAACAACGTTTGTATTGTTCGGTCACTGGATAGCTCAAGCAGCGCATCCTCGAGCTCAGATGACAGGTCGTTTGAGGAGCAGCTGGTGAATGGTTGTCGTATCCAATCATAATTCTCTACATTTTCCGTGGGAAAATATTGATGGAATTTGTCGAGGAGGCTTTGGAGATGAAGGGTAATGGAGGCTTTCAATGAATTGACATTCATGACATCCTCCTCCAAAAAGTCATGCAGCTCCGAAAACATCTCAAAATCCCCACTCTCCGCACAGGCTGCCCAACGCTGCAACTTTTTTGTGAAAGCGTTCACTTTGTCCGAGAGGGTCAGGATGTTAGTGTTGAGGCCTTGTAGTGACAGGTTGAGAGTATTTAATTTGTCAAATATGCATGCCAGGTACGCAAGACGTGCTATCCATTTCGACTCAGTGAGATGGTGCGCAAAAGGGGAGTTCGCGTCTGAGAGAAAGGTGCGCACCTCGCTTCGCAACTCAAACAGGCGTGTAAGAACCTTGCCCCGTGAAAGCCACCTTACTTCAGAATGGAAAAGAAGGGCTTCGTGTGTAGACCCCATTTCCTGACAGAGAAGGGCGAAGACTCTGGA
>OOFG01065819.1:0-15464 GCA_900323295.1 Molva molva | reverse complement strand
CATGGAAGAGCATTTACAATATTTGAGTATATCATTGTGCCAAATTCAAAAATAAAGGTTCTGCAACTGTAGCAACTAACATTAGGGTTTTAGAAGGTGACAACAATAATAGCTGAACATTATAGCTAAACTACTACTCACCATTCTGAGATGATGGTGTTTTTATGTTGCAGTGAACAATGGGGGGCGATGCAGTTAAGCTAAGTCAATCTATAAGAATGTAATAGACTCTAAACTAAACTATTATTTTAGGTTTTAAATTTGTTGCCACCTGAATTTAAATTGTATATGCGCTACTGCGTTGTCACCCAACCCAGCGAGGGCTACAACCAAATTCAGGTGGCTACAAGCCACCTGAATATAAATTGTATATGCGCTACTGCGTTGTCACCCAACCCAGCGAGGGCGTAGCCTATACCAAGTCCACGCACTCAACGACAGAAAGATCCCCTGAAGTCTGCAGAACCAACACCCAGATATTGTTTCTGTAAACTGGTATAATTAACAAAGCTAGCAGAAATCTTTGTCTGCATTGGGAATTTAAAAGAGAGGTTGGTTTTCAGCCTACCTGATGCACCAGATATTCGAGTTCCAGCAGTATTTGAAGTCTTTGCTCAGTGGTACTGTTGGTCCTGTTAAATTTGTCCAGGAGGCGTTTAATAACCTGTGAAAATGAGTGGAACTTTATAAAATTAGAGTATAGTTTAAATTATCCTTTTATTTGACGTGCATCTTGATTTAGATAACCGTACCACCCAAATGAAAAAAATTACAAAATTATGCCTGTGAGTCACAGCCCTACACATAATTCATCATTTACATACCTCAAAGTCTGTTTCAACAAGCAGGTTCATTGCTGCCATGTCTTTTTTCAACTCCTCAATTGAGCGAAACTAAGGACACAAAAACACAAGAAAACAGTAACACTTTACAATAAGGGAATAATATAATAATTAACCACTTATAAACATTAGTAAATGCAGTAATAAGAATTGTTATATAGCATTTGTATAGGGGTTAGGGTTAGTGCTGAAAAAAACAAAAACACTAAATGAAAGGATTAGAGATGGTCTGCCAGTGCAACCAGAGTAACTTTGACTAACAAGAACTGATCTACAATACGAAAACCTAACCCTAACCAAATTGGAGTCCACCTAGATGTATGCTGGATAGATCAGGCTACCAGCCTACCCAGTGGACTGTAGCAACTGGTAGGCATATCTAGCCATCACACTGTAAACCCGGATTTGTTTTTAATGAAACTTTTGAGTGGTCATTACTTATTCTTTCATGTTCTGTCAAAAAACCTTCCCATTACTAAATCAAATGAGTTGTTTGCACTGTTCTGAAATATACAGTGCAGTAATCATGTTAAGCAGAGATAACTTTGTATGTTACATTTCTGTAAGGGAGGGGTGGGGGCCATTCACAATCCAGTAGCTGGCGGTAATGCAACTCATATGATGCCAATCGCCCTTAGCCTGTAAGTCAACAGAAGAAGAAGAAGAGCGGCACATTCGAAATTCTGCTAGCAACAGGTCTGAGCACGAGTCCTGCCTGACGAGTCTGCTCGTCCTGGCTGCTGCGCCCGAACGCTGTGGGGTTTTGAAAGCAATGTGAGGTGAGTGTGTAAAGGAACTATTTGTAGATATCTATCAAAAGACCAGTCCGGTGACAACAAGTTAGCTAAAGGCTAAAGTTAAAGGCTAAAGTTAACGCAAGTGTCGCGCTGCGTCGCGTCGCCTTGTGTCGTGCCGTAAGGAAACACTCCCACTCTAATCAATGAGAGCTGCTACACTGACGGCTCGGCCCCACCAAAAGCGTGGTCTCCTTTTTGACAACGCGTGGCATCGCCCCGCACACTTTATAGGGGCTGCTTGTGGGAGTTTACCACTTTGACGATGGAAGTGCTTAAAACCAGGAAATGAAATTCACCGAGTATGCATCCGCCAGTAGCCACTGAATGCTGATTGTCCAATCACATGGCTGAACGCGCGCTGCACTACGTGCTCATTTGCATAAAGTTAACTGAAGTTCAACTTGTGTCCCACCTTCCCACACTCCCGGGAGTGCAGGACCCAGGTCCCTTTACGTGCGTTGACGCGTCCCTCTATAAAATGAACTGTGGTTGCGAAAAACTATGTATATTTGTATGTAAATTAATAATATTTATAGATGTTGTTGTACTTGCATATTGCAGGGGAGAAAATGCCCTCTTGTCAAATGTTGTTAATAAATATCTTTACTAGTAGTGGCATTCCTGCATACAATTGCATTGTAGTCCGGCTACACCGCAGGGTGTAGGCGGGGGTGCATCATGATCCCACCGTAGGGATCATGAAATAACTAGTTATATAGCCCCCCCACATAACTACAACCCTGTGTCCCTCCGCAGACTATGTACCTCTTGTTTACTTTGCATCTTCTTGCTAGTTTCAATTTGAGATCACGGACGAGGTGCGGTGGATAGTCGAGGTAGAGAAATACAGGAGTTGTACGACCCCAGACATTGTGTATACAAGGACAATTTAAAGAGACAACATTTGGAGGACAATTGGTGCTGCCATTGGAGCTTCAGCTGACTTTGTTTGGAAGATTGCGATGAGAAGATTGGCTCGTTAAATGACTAAACATGTAGCAACTGTATGCACAATCCACTAGTGATTGTTCAGAACAATGAAAAACCACCGGCCGCGTCCGGTGGAGCAGGTCGTAAGGAAACGTGACGCAACGTGACGCAACGCGCCGTGACGCGACGGGACGCGCCATGACGTGACGCAACGCGCCGTGACGCAACGCGACGTGACGCGCCGTGCCGCGATGCGCCGCGCCGTGACGCGACGGGACGTGACGGGACGCGTAGCTCCCGGGTCAGTGTTAACGTGCCAACGTTTGATTTTTTTCTGTCGGTTCAGTTTATAACGTTAGCACGGTATTTGCATGTGCTTGTGGCTAACGCTATCTAATGTCTGTTCATTATATTGACGTTAACATTACAGATTCAAATTGTGTTTGTTAAGGTTGTAACATTACATTAGTGATTTGTTGCATTTATAGCCGTAGTGAAAAGGGTTTTTTACATTTCAAGTGTTACCTTGCAATGTTTTGTCAACAATAAAATACATTGTACAAATACATGTATTGTTTAATTTCTTCCCTTCCATACAATTGTTTTGAAACAGAATGTATTTAATACACTCATCTCAAAATCGAAATAGTTTCATTAATTAAATTTGAAGAAAGGACATTCCTTATATTCCAAAATATTTTAAGTATTAGCGATAAATAATGTATATGTTATGCATGTTTAAAATTGTTATATTATACAACTTGTACTCCAGAAAAGGAATACATTTATGTTAACTAATGATTTTGAGTAAAGACTACTAATGTTAACTTAACATGTCTACTGCATCCAATTAAGGTTCTATTTTAAATCAACTACACCTGTTTAGTTTTACCTTTTGTAAAAACTTAAATGTTAAAGGCAACGGGTTTCCACGCAATTTTCTAGTAAAATCAACTAATTCAGGATAAGAGTGTACAGCTAGTTGGACACTCCCACTTGTGATGTCACCAAGTCACAGAACAGGGCAGATATTCAGAAGGCTTGTAATGGATAATCAGTCACACCAATATTGGCCCTTTAGTGTTGCATTGTGTCATCCACAAGCAAGTATTCTCTGGTTTGCTCTTCTAGTGTTTCTTCATACAGTATTAGTTCAGGTCTATGCTATTATGCTCTCTTAATTGATTCTGAAGATTATTAAATCAAACGTTTGAACGTTCCAACCATCTCCGGAAAAACGAATGCATTTCAATACCTCCCGTTGGTCTGCAGCTTTACTCCTTGGAGCAGAGTCCTTCAACTTCTTAAGTTTCCGTTTCAGCTCTTCAGCACTCAAGTAGGACTGGCTGTCATTAAAAGAAACAACATAATCAAAGGTGTCTTTAGAATACAGTGTCCTCTGGCTATAAACCACATCAACCAACCACTTAACAATTCGTCAGTGGCGTAACTACTTTTGGACTTTAACTCCAGGGACTGACATTTGGCCAAACTTTTACTTGTATTAACCTTTATTAAAAATCGAATATCACCTTAAAGGTATAATATGTAATTTCAGCGGCTAGGGGTCTCTCAATCAAAACGATAACAAAAGGCGTAGTTTGATGACGTCTTAAGTAGCATGGGATCATCAGACTTCTTGTCTTCAACGCCATTGCCGTTGAAAATCTATCTGATGTCTCAGGCAGAAATCATTGTCACCGACGAGTTAATGTATTAAAGTTTTATTCACAAGACATTTAGTCATGTTATTTAATTTCATTCTAATGAAATTACCGCAAGTAACATAACGTTAACTTGCTAACTTACCATTAGATTAGTCGACTATCCATACAGCTATAATTCAATCTTAGGGTAGCCCAATGCTGTTATCCTTGGTCAAAACAATCATACTAAAAATAACTTTATGAGCATGTTGAATGTTGTTGTCATTTTATAACATTACGTACACATTACAGTATTCACACTCTGAAATACAGCGATGTAACGCGGGGAACTCAAGACCCCGGTATGAGTCCTGTGCGTCTAGTGGTGTATGTGTGCCCAGGAGAGGGTCAGGCAGCAGCACACCTCTCTATAGTGCCATCGTCTGGTCAATATTTCTAGTCAAATTACAAATGACCCTTCCCTAAACAATAGCCTAACTAAAATGCAATAAAAATGAGACTTCTCACATTCCAAAATGTTCCCAATGGATTAAAATCACTATTTAGAAGTGTATTGATGAAGCGTCATTTTTAATCCTCTGGTATCGTGGTTTCGGGGCTAGGTATGACTCGGAGAGTGGTAAAGGTTCAACACGTGTATTATTCAGAGATACAAGGTAAACAGACATGCACTCTGGAGGTGGTTCATGAAGCATCTGCCGAATCCAGGTAAAAATTCTATATTGGTATGGGCGGAATGGTAAATAAGCCACACCTAGAGGGTCTGATTTACCCTGGTAAATCTTCAGTCTGTCTTGGCATGGGCGGAATGGTAAAGAATCCACGCCTATAGGGTCTGACTTATCTCAGACCCATACAACTTTATATGGTGTTGTGTTGAGCACTCTGTGTAGAAGCAGAAACTAGTCAGAACTGGTGTAAGCACTACAAATATGTGGTCCTAATGTCAGCTTTAAAATTGTATGGTCTAATAAGGCATAGAAGAAATTAATCTATGTCAGTATCCCACTAGCTATACGACAGTAAAAAGCAGGTTAAGAACTGCATTTTCAAAGGAGATCTAGTGTTGGTTTAACGCTCATAGACTGTATATAATACAGGTTAAACTGACTTGAGATAGACTGTATATAATACAGATTAAACTGACTTGCCAAAGGTGTACATTGGTGGAAACTCAGACTTTTTCACACCAAAATAGTACCTATAAACCGAGTACTCATGAACTTAGTTTGTAGGTACTATTTTTGATGATATTTAAATCGTGTATTCAATTTGTTTTTTGGTAGTTTTGGCATCCCTCAAACTGATTTGTGAGATCCGGATTGACTATATTAATGAATTCGGCAATCTGTCTTCTCTGCGGGGAAAGTCAAACAACAATCCTTCCACCCACGTATGATGATGTTTTGATTCAGAGTGTTCACAGAGAGGAGAGACTATTCACTCTCTTCACTTCACACTGCATTAGCTTGGTGGCTGGCATGAGCCACTTGTCATAGTAGCACATCGTAGTAAGCTAGATTGTATCATATTACTGTTTTCGCGTTAGGGGGTAAAGGGCATATGACGCCATTGACATGCGATCAAATGTAACGAACCACTACCGTGAACAAATCTGCGAATTTCTCTGGATTTGAACCTTGTTTGAAACAATTGAGATAATGCAAGTACACAACTCAATAAAATATATAACTTATGTTTAGTCGTTTTCAGATATTTTAATGCAAAAATGTACATATTATACCTTTAATACACCAACCATATTTCATTGAGAAGCAACTGATATGATGGAATGTTTTGAGGCAGCAATAATTTGTCCCACACATATATAAACATCATTTAAGGGTAAATTAAAGCAAATAAAAGAGTTTGCTCGTCCTTTACAAATTAACCACATAAAAACATAAAAACAACGGCCCATAAAAAACATTGTCATAAAATGACGGTGGTTATAAAAGTGGTTCAGGTCCAGCTTCATATCGTCCATTTGTGACCAAACACTGGGGATCTGCATTATGTCCTCATCTTACCAGGTTCATTTGAATATCCAAGGTGAAACAAACTTGATTATCCTATTTACATTTACATTTAGCAGACACTTTTATCCAAAGCGACTTACAATAATTTGATTTGTCAGAAGAAACAATAACCCCAATTATCCCCAATAACTATCGGTGTCCATCAATGTTTTGGTTAACCCTTCACTTAAAAAATGATTGGTCTCTTTGCTGCCATCACAGCTGTTGTTAATTGGTTTGTGGTAACAATGCCTGCAATACCTATAACAATTAAGATAGCAAGACGCCAGCCAACCATGTTTGAAGTTGAACTCTAGGAAGTGAATAAATCTGTTTAACCAATCACATTCGGGTATCTTTGTCATAGTCACCATGGACACTGTACAAGTTGTAGTTGTAGGAGCATAAGCTCGTCTTCACTAGGCTGTATAGGTTGAGTATTTTATCTGTCTTTTCACCAGTGCGATTATTATAGGAATATGCCGCATATTCGTATCGCGGCTGATGTAAATAGTTTTTGACGTCTGTGAAAACTTTATTGTTCATCAGGCGTGACGTGGCAAAAGCATTTATTTTTCACATGTGGGGAGGCCAAGGCGAGAAGGGCGAGATTTGCCTCCTGAAATTCGTTCCAACAGCCCTACCACACATCCACAGATATGGAAGTTTTATTAGACTTTATTATTTGTAAGCCACAAAAGATATTCTGTGGGATATTCTATTTGGTGCTTACAAGACACAACTAACTTGTCTTGACGTGTCTTGAAAAATGATATCCACACTTGCTTTTACACATTTATGGATTGCATGGCATTTGTGAGTTGCTTAATTGTTACTGTATTATTTGTTAAATTTTGTTCCACTGATCTGTAAAATGTGGATGTGCAAGTTCATATTGGACTTTGATTTGTGTAACCCACAAAAGACGATTCACATTGCGTATACCGCGTTCCACATATATGAATTACCTGTGCTTTGTAAAATTATACCCACACGATTATTTCACAATCCACAAAAATAGTTTTGTCCAATGTGTACCGTAGCTGATCCTTAAAATAAAAAGGTCTGTAAAATGTGGATGCGCACATAGCATAAACCTGTAGATGGCGATATGGATATAAAAGGAAGTGAGTTGTAACCCACAGAAGATAATATACATTGAGTATACCGCGTTCCACAAATATTAAGTACTTGTGCTTTGTAAAATGCTATCCACACGAATATTTCATGACCCATAAATTAATATTTTTTACTAAAAATGATATACACACTCACTTTCTGAACAGAATCTACACACAACTAGTCAATACACATTTCTGGACCTCGTAGAGTTTTGTAAAATGTGGCTGCGTTAGTGCTGCCGCCTTCCTGTCTTGGTCAGAAAAGAAGAGTTGAATTAAAATGCTACTAGCACTATAAGTTAGCAATAATTATTACCAATTTCAATATGAACATATTTAGTTACATTTTTTGGGCAGATAAAATCATTGAGCTAGCCCAAAAGTGAGTAGGCCTCAACTTAACTCATACATAAAAGTGCTTTTCTTGTCTAAATTTGTCAAATTAATCTATGATACATGCATTTAAAATAGCCATTGCTGGCAGCATTTTACTTCAACTCTTCTTTTCTGACCAATACAGGGTCACGGCATCACTCAAATCTGCATATCACCATCTAGAGGTGTATGCTATGTACGCAGCCACATTTTACAGACCTTTTTATTTTACGAATCAGCTGCGGTACACATTGGACAAAACTCAATGAAATCCACAAATGCGTATAGACTTTTCACATGTAAAATTATGTTCTGAAAGTGAGTGTGGATATCATTTTAGAAAGCATAAGTACCACAAATTTGTGGATTGGGGTACATGCAATGTGAATCGTCTTCTGTGGATTACAAATAATAAAGTCCAATAAAAACATCCATACACACATACCTCGCCATCGGTGTCCCTTCGTTGGGACATCAAAGTGCCTTGGAAAAGGCACCTTGACATCACGATAAGAAGGGTACTTAAGTTCGGAGTAGTATGTTCTTCAAAAAAACCCATAGGACTTTACACCTGTTTTCTCTAAATTACGTTATTTTATGTTTTTTTTTAGTAACAGCGATAAAATGGCATACATTACTATGTTGAAAATCATATAATACATATTATCACGCTTAAAATAAATAAAGATTTTGGGTTCACTGCCCCTTTAAAAAGCATGTTGCGATGGAAGTAGATAAAAATCACTTTTACTTGCTACAGAAAGGATTTCAGGATGACTGTTTGAACCAAAGGAGTCTGCTAATTCAGTGTTGGGTCACAAATGGGGCTAAGCTCTAGCCACAGTGATAAAGACTACTTAATCTTCACTGCATCATACCTTTGTTTATGGGCCTGGTATTTCATCTGTTCCTCACCCAGTCTGACCTCTCTTTGGCCTGTCTGGAGATTCAACCTCACATGAGATCCGGCTGGCACTGCCTGACCTGGATGCAACACATTTAGGGATTTAGTGGAATGCAATTACTACTGGAGCCATTCAAACATTCAGAGGTCTAAAATATCCCTGACCACTTTACCGGGTTTTAATGTCTGCCAGTGTTCATTGGGCTGAAGAAGCTCCAGATCCTCTTCTTCACTTAAATCATCAACTACTGTGGCCTCTTCATCACCTCCCTCGGAATTCTCCACCACCATTAGGGCTGAATAAGACTTCACAAAAACAAAAATGTAAGTTATGTGATAAATTTTTTCAAAGATATATTTTTTTAATGGATGTTATCATGATGGCATATAACCTACATGTCTACTATGCAGAATTTTTATTTGTAGTTGTATGTAGTTAACTTACTTTAAAATTGGCCTTCTCCTGACAACATGAGAGAAAATAGACAAATCAAGTGATTGCTTACCTTTTCTACATGGACGGGGACTATCTGATTGGATCGCAGCAAAATGAGAAAAGCCATGGTCAAAAGGTGGGAGGACGCTCCTTGAGTAACACTGGATACCACCAACATCCTCATTAAATAAAAAGCATTTGATTATTAGCCTGATTATTACAAAAATCGAATTACAACTAATGCTATTAGTACACTGAAAGGTGAATTATTACGGACGACATAAAAAAACCCGTTGTTGGACCTAAGTTAGACCTACATGATATCCATTGGGTTGGAACACACAGGAAGCCTAATACCAGGCCAATACCGAACACTGTATGAAAGTGAACTGAAATTTGTCAATATTAATTTGCTTAACAGGTAAAGGTCCAGTGTGTAAAATGTATTGGCCTCTAGTGGTGAGATTACAGATTAGAACCAACTTTCCAACGACTATGTGGCATTTACTGGCCTGGTGCCAGTAGGTACTTCCAAAATGATGTCATCGTCTACGAAAGCATCGAGTTGCCAAGCGTCAAGCGATGAGGTTCCTTGATATATTTAGGTCAAGGACCTTTTACATGGCGGCGATAGTTGTTTGCGATTTTTACCCACATTAATAAAATAAGGAAAAATCATGGAACTGAATGGGACTGTACACATACGCCGCGATTTCCGTTTGCGCAAAAGCAACATTAATATGAATCGCACCAAGGTGGATTTTATATAGCTCAAGCTTGTCTATCAGTTATCTTTTTCACCATGATGCAGGTTGTCTACTTTATAGCCTACTTACGTTTCTCAACAGTCCTAGTATTGAGGACTGTTCAAAGCATGGCTGTAATAAAGATTGCAGACCCACTTATCAAATCCCTCTCATGCGCGAACTGACATTCGCTACACTAATTTACACTCGGGTTAAAAGTGAAAATCCATTAGAATTAATTGAACACAGGATATTTTGGTGAAAAGACGGAGCATTAGCTAGTCTTCAATGTCTATATGAGGCGCGTCCGAGAGAGGGTTATGCTTCTCGGAAACTTATAGTATAAACGCCACGATGTGTGTGGATGTGTGGAGCTCCATCTGGGCAGCGGCCGGCTGATAATGATGAATACAACACTTATGAATATTCCATTCCATTCCTGCCAAGTCTGTTGAACTAGATTCCACTAAATGATACACACTGCAGCTTTAATTGTGTAAAATATACCTGTTAACAATCGATTGAGGCTTGGCTGTGTCACAGAATATCCACTTGTATTTCCGTACAACGCGTCATCATCAAATAGCCAATGAAAATATAAATAGTGTCCTGTCCGCGTCAGCATCGTTCCCTCCCATGCAGTTCTATCCAGTGATATCAGTTCTGGCCCCTCCTACCATAACCTCCTAATACAAAAAATGCAATTACTGATCTCTAGGCTGCATTTTCCGTTTCAGTACTTTTCCCAACGCTAGGGCTGAGTAGCACGCTAAAGGAGTGGTCCCAATGTGGAATTGGGACCGATTGGGACATCTGAGCTGCTTAGGGTAACCTTGCGAGACAGCTGGATTCGCCAGATTACCATCCCGCGAGAATCCTTCTTGCCAGGCTTCATGTTATGCGTTTGTTTTCGACGGACCAATGAGCGTCCTATGAGGAAGTACGGGAGCCACTTGATGGACAGATGGTTCATCCATTCACCAGCCAAGTATTTTTTTTTAAAGCGTCTGCCGCTAGCCACAACATATATTAACCATCTGGCGCGTCAGAGTTGCTGGGGCCCGTCCAGAATAGTGCCCTATTCATAAAGATAATATAAATATATCAGATTTTATCTAATGGTGAGCAAACCACCAATATTTCACCTCTACGGATAGCTCGGGTCATCTTTTAATCGGCATGCGGTTGGTTTCCCAAAAATCCATGTTTGTCATGTATGAGCAACTTTCTGACATCAAGTCTATGAAGCGTAACATTTTCAGTGTTCTGAAGGGATTGCGGCTAGCATTGGGCAAGGCCTGAAACTAGATAAGTCCAGAAGAGTCAATATATAGGCTCCCGCAAACAACCCTGTCTCTTGATTATCCCACGTTGGTTCCACGAAGAAGTCGAACATTAACCTCAGCATCAGCGGAGAAGTAAAGAGATTAGAATTAAACTCCAATAGTAAGGTAACTTTGGTAGGAGAAATATAATGGAGAAATTCTCTTGAAAGCTTGTGTGATGGAAATATATCCTATCAAGCTAAATCGTAGCCAGGTTTAAAATATAATTTTATTAGAGAACACACATATTCCACAATGAACCCAACTTTAATCATGTAAAAAAAAAGAAAAAAGATTTGTTTATATAACATAATAAGCGAAAGATAGATGGAAAAGTGTGCACACAAGTTTGGTACACACGAGTGATAGACGTTTCGGGAACGGTTCTACTGCTGGGCACATTGATTTTCCTTGCTGTTATTTGAGCGGACATGGATAATTTCTTCTGTGTTCTTCTTTCTCCTGTCTTCCTCCCTTTCAACCCCTCTGGAAAAGTGCAGATTTCCCCCATCTTTTTGGTTCTTCTTTTCCTCGTTCTCGTCACAGTCCATCATAAGGGAACTAAACAAAATAATAATTTCAAAATGTGCATATTAATCCAAAAATACATGGAAGGTGTAAAAAGACAACTATTGCTTGAAGTGGTTATGTATTGTCTGGGACTTTGGTTATCAACGTGATGAAGATGAAAGGGATTCTTTTAAAAGGCAGAGTTATTACAGTCATATTTGGACACCATATATATATATATATATACAGTTCTTACTTTATACCATAGCTTACTAGGTAGGTTGCCAAGATATGGACAGTACAACGTGGGATAAGAAAATAAATTATGGCCTAGGGTTAGGTTTGACCTAGCAATTCTAGTGGAGTATTTTGGGTGCAAATAGAAGACACGTTACTAGTTACATAATTTTGGATCCAGAAGTTCCACAATGATAAAGCCAAACTTATTGGGGGAGACTTCACACTGCCTTCCCCGGAGACCAACAAGTGTGAGGAGTGGAGTTACGCAGGGTTTGCAGTTTTGTTATGGATATATTCGTCGGGACTCATTCGAGAATGACAAGATGGAGGTTTCGGAAGACGATTTAAACAAATGGATTTCTACAGTGGCCAGTCTACTACACAGGTTTCATTTTAAACCTTTACAGACACTTTGTCTAAGGAAGTTGGTTTCCGAACAGGATGTTTTCCCTTGTCTCTTCCCGGCTATGGGAAAAGTGCACGCTTCAAATGCCATATTTTTTATGAAACCTCCCAATACGATCAGCTGCAGCAGCACTACGGTGATAGCGTTGTTGAAGAGTCTTGCAATCAATGCGTACCACCTTGGCATCGTCGTTTATGCCGACAGGTCCCGATAACTCTTCTCAAGCAAGAGTGTAGTCTGGTTCAAGTCAGAGTTTTTTGCCTACTTGTAATTTGTTTCTTCTCTTTTTTGCAAGATCGAAGCCATGACAGCAAATATTTTCTTAGAGTTTTTGTAGGCCCTGCCAATCCATGGTCAGCCATATCGTTTGTTGTGGTTCCGCGGTCAGGTTGTTTTCAGTCGAGACAAACGCAAGAAAAATAATGCGGCTTCTCTCGCCTATAACTTTGCCACTGAGACCATGGACTTCTGCTTTCCAGAAGTTCTGCCATTTTGAATTATCTGCTAAACCTGCTTTTCACAGCTAAGTCAATTGTCGAATTCCCACCAATGAATCTGTAATCGATTTCCAATCTCCCAAATAGTAAAAGTTATCAAAAAAAGAATTCTTAAACTCAATCCATAGGGCCCCCAGAGACTCAAACGTATTGTGCGTGTACGCCACTTTGAGAGGAATCAAACATATCTCCTAAACAGTAAATCTAATTCACACCAAATTAACCATGTCTAGAACCCAACCCAGAAGGGACAGCCAGAAGAAATCGGACCTTAGGGGGAACCACAGTCATAAGATGAATAGTGCACCTTTAATACATCCAAATCTCAATGGATGCAAGTAACCATAGCTTCCAAATACTCTACCCAGTTTGAACCAAACCTACTTTTTGGACTCCGAAACCCATTTTACATAAAAAGGATATCACTGAATACATTTAACCAATTTTCCCATTAAAACCAAGCAGTGTGAGTGCCAGAGAAAACAAAAAAATTAATTTGTAGAAAAAACATACAGATTATCCCGTTATTACTCACGTCCAATGGCTCATTGGTTTGAGCAAACTTCTTCCAGAGGTTTGTTGTTCGATTACCTCTATATCCTGCCCTACACCTATCAATGTCGGAGATTATCCCCATGTCCTGTATCATTCTGGTTGAACTTAAACATGTTTAAAAGATAAAATAATGCATTTTAATTATTATTCTTTGGCATGTTAGGCATGTTCCCCTGGCTCACTTTTGACCAAAATGTCCATATTGATCCAGATCATCCCCAAATGCTCAAATCTGTTAAAAGGGACATATTGGAGCTAGTCTCTTGAGCCTCCAATGGGTAAAAGTTGCTAGTTTCAAAGGCTATATCTCAGGTCCCATTTGACCCACACTCAAACTACAACTTTCCCTATGGGATCCTTGACCTCTGCCTCACTTGATATCCCTCAATTTGGATTTAACTGAAAAACCTACTTTTCACATCTCCCCCCTGGCCAATTCACCAATTCCAACCAAACCAACTCTAATTGATTCCTCATTACCCAAATAATAAAAGTTATAAAAATAGTTCATTTATATGCAGTACGGCCCCAACAGGTAGTAACATTTTGTGCCTGCAATTAGGCACTATTGTACAAATAGTGCCTAATTGTACAACATATTTCCATCTCCCCTTCTGGTACATGTTTGTCTATAGCTCAACGGGATGAACTGTTGCCTAAAGTTGTAGAGGTTCACCAGTCGAACCCCGACATAGACATGTTTTTGTTTTTGCTGGTATCCATGATAGATAGTTGGCTGCATTCTCGGATAGATTGTGTATGTGGTGTACATGATATATAGTGGATGTGGTATTTTATGATGGATAATGGATGTATTCCATGACAGAGGTTGTGGTATTATATGATAGATAGTGGACGTGGTATTCTATGATAGATAGTGGATGTGGTTTTCTATGTTAGATAATGGATGTATTCTAGGGTAGATAAAGGATATGGTATTATATTATAGAAAGATGTGGAATTATATGATGTATAGTGGATGTGGTATTCTATGATATATAGTGGATGCGGTATTATATGATAGATTGTGGATGTATTCGATCATAGATAGTAGGGGTGTAACGGTACGCGTATTCGTACCGAAAACTTTCGGTATGGGTCTTACGGTTCGGTACACATGTGTACCGAACGAAAGCAGCGTTGTTTTAACCACCGTACGTGCAGAACGTTTTTGTGTGTGCGGAATCTTATATTGAAGTACAGTGTTTCCCTTATAATTGTACAGCACCAGGCCAACGAGGACTCCCGCCAGGCCAAAGAAAATTATATTAAAAAAAAGAAATGCAGTAAATAAAAATAATAGTAATAAAAAAATGTATGCATTAAAAATAACGCGGCGTTATCTTGACGTGCGAGTGGAATTGCTAACAGAGTCCCTTATATTACTGCGGGGCGAGAGCAGGTATATCAAAGAGAAATAACTCAACATTTATCTCCAAAACTTAAGTAACGTCAGTGAATCTCGCCCTTCTCGCCTTGGCCTACCCGCATGTGAAAACGAAATGCTTTTCTCACGTCACGCCTGATGAACAATAAAGTCTACACGCACGTTACAAACTATTTACATCAGCTGCGATGCGAATATGCGTTATATTCCTATAATAATCACGCCGGTGAAAAGACGGATGGAATACTCAACCTATATAGCCTAGTGAAGACGAGTTTATGCTCCGTCCTTTCACCAAAATATCCTATGTATTTAGAGGATTCAATTATACTGGAGTACAATTGAATTGAACTCTTGGATTTACGTCTTATTCCAAGAGTTACATAGTGTAGTGAATGGCTGTTCGCGGTTGAGGGGGATTATGATAAGTGGGTGTGTTTTGGAGACGTTAGTTTCCCTGTTCAATAACTAAAATAGGCTATCAGCCTTTTCACAGAAAGTTGGTATCCAAAATGTAACTGTTGCGATACAACTGCACACCTTCATGTTATCAAAAGCAACCGATATTCACGTACCGCAGTGCAAAGGACACATTGGCTTGTAGCGCCGACTGCTATCAAGATGAATGACCCATATATATATAACAGAGAGCAATAATTAAAGGTCTATGAATGTTATCTCCTCTCCAACTGCTGCTACTAAATTCTA
>OOFG01065805.1:0-22503 GCA_900323295.1 Molva molva | reverse complement strand
TTTGTGCTTTGGTTTGTAGACTTTATTAGATTATTGTACTGTAGATAGACCTTTTTCTAACTATATACCAGGCTGCATGTTTCTAGAGACCAAAACTCACTACATGAACAATACATAGGCCTACATATAAATTAGCTCATTTAGATTAGATCTCCCCTTTGTTTTGGAAAAGCTGAGGATAAAAAGAAGAAACTAAATACTAAAATAAACAACTTTAAAAACCAACACCAAATAAATATCAATACTAAACCACCAATGGCAATGAATGTCGTTTTGATGTTAAAAGGATCTTTTATGCACGGGGTAAATAAAAAGTATCCCCATATGTTATGGTAGAAATAAAAAAAACACACCAAACCACCAACACCACAAACCATACTGTCCTTCAAGCAGCGACCGCAGGGGCAGCGGCCTCAGGCGTACATAATTTCCTATGACAAAAAGCAGCTTAGTTATGTTCATAAACCAACAATAGTATATTTATATTTGTTCATAATACATCGCGATGGAAACCTATTTGTTATTGTACTTACGCTCCGACGGAATCCTTCTTTATGAATGCACATATTTTGCTGGGCTGCTCTTTGACTTTCTTTAGAGAAGCAATTTGCTCTGCCCACGCTGCACTCATTTTGGACAGGTTATCTAGTGTAATGGATAGAGTTGAAACATTAGGCCTACATGTGTTATGAATAGAGGATCAACATAAGGCCTACATGTGTTATGAATAGAGGATCAACATAAGGCCTACATGTGTTATGGATAGAGGATTAACATTAGGCCTACATTTGTTATGATTAGAGGTTTAACATTAGAGGTTACATTTGTTATGAATAGAGGTTTAACATTAGGTCTACATGTGTTATGGATAGGGGTTTAACATTAGAGGTCACATGTGTTATGGATAGAGGTTTAACATAGGCCTACATGTGTTATGGATAGAGGTTTAACATAGGCTTACATGTGTTATGGATAAAGGTTTAACATTAGGCCCACATGTGTCTTATACATCATCCACACGATGGCACTGTCAGTGAACAAAGAATGTAGGTTACCTTCAGCGTCCGCTTCCTCCTTCTCTGTGTCTGCAAGCTCTCGGGTCTTTTGTTTCTAACATAAATAAAGAATAACATGGGGTTGGGCAGGGATAAGCAATAGCTTAAGTAAACGTGGGACGTCATTTGACCTCTCTTAAGGATTTGAGTATAAATGCTTTATTATAAAAGTTTAAGTTGATCCACTAACCTTATCTGCCTTGCAGAAGTCAAGGTCTTCCGCTTTTTGCTTTTGACCAAGAGTCGCCTTTTCCCGCTCTCCCTCCATCTCTAACACGTTTTTCCGCTGCTGATCGAGCTGATTTTGCACCGTGTTTTTGATGAACAGCTTTTCATTAAATGTAGCATCAAAGGTCTGGCACTTAACCCTTTGCTCTTCCTCGTCGACGGATAGCTTGGTCCACATTGCATATTGGCCAAAGAGCACCATGCACGTTGTTGTACACACCACGGCGCAAAAGGTAGTCATCGCCCATGATAATTTCATCGTGACCGCGTGTACTTGGGTTGAATGAAGTAATGGATTAATTGGAGGGTTAACTCGTCAGGGTTAATTGGAGACGAGTGCAAATGAAAAAAAAAAAAAGTTTAAAAGTTTCTTTAGCCTTTTGTTTTAGGTGTTCCCCTCTACTTGACGATTAACGTCCCGCTTTGTTTCCTTTTCTTTTTTTTTACTCCTGGCGCCGAATTGCCTCGTAACTATCGGCGAATAAAATTATACATTAGAGGTCAATACTAACAAACTGTAAAAGACAATGGCTCCCTACACATTCACAATCGTTTCTGGGACGTCAAAAAAAATACAGCCAATTCCACTCCATTGCTTCTTCGTTTGCCTTCAAACTGTGCTATGTATCGTAGACACAGGTCTATGAATGTGACCCTTATCTGGCCTAACCAGTTAGACAATTCCCGCAATGGTCGGATGGCCTATTAACATATCTAGTTGCACCAGTTGCCCCTAAACATTTTTGGGTCATATTAAACGGCAGACACTTGTTTGTGTAGGCTATTTGCCGTAATAGTGCAAGAGCTACCTTTATAACATGCAGCATACAAACATTACACCCTCAACCACACACAATAGAAAGTGTCAGTTGTTCCATATCTTATTTTTTTCCAATTGGAGTGACCAAAACGAGAGCGGCAGCATTTGTTTGTCGATAATTGACCTGCTCTTCTTCATACCATTCATTTTTGTAGACATTTACACACCTAATGGCACGCATTAATAACAATATGTGGGAATTTCTATTTACCATGGGTAGGCCTACCATTTAAAGTTTGTGTGAACCCCGTGTTTCAGCTCAAATTCAAACAGTATGAAATAAAAAAAAGGCGTCGAAATGAAGCGATGACAGTGATACGTTCACATATTTAGCAATGTGTCCAATTAATCTGAGATGTGCCTGCTTAATTCCAATGAAGAGATTGGAATGTTTACTAACATTCCAAAAACCATTACTTCCAACAGTTGGTAGTAATGGTTTTTGGTCATTGTTTAGTAATTAATCGTGCAATTAATTGTCATTATGGGAAGACATTATTGTGTTTGAAACGGCAGCAGTGTTTAAATGTGAGACATGGCAAAACAAAGTTTTCATTAGCCTAGGTTAAGATATATTTACTTTGATTTAGGATTTTACATTATTTAAACTCTCTTGAGTCCTCTCAATATGGAGTAGTATCGCCAGCAAAAGATCCCATGATGCATTCTGATGTACAAGCTCTCGGACGTGGCCATTGACAGCCATTGCCCAGACGGAGCTCCATACATCCACACACATGGCCTCAGAAAAGTCACTGAGACGCTACGCAAAGAATGCGGCTTGAGTTTGGAGCAGAGAAGAACTTTTACAAATTGGTTGGCGGGGACTTTCAACAGTTTTCTCTAAATCAAGGTCTTATTTTATTTACAGTGACAAAATGGCAACGATTTCTATGTTGAAGAGCATATACGACTTTATATATTACCACGTTTAAAACAAAACAAAAACGATTTTGGGTACTCTGCTTCCTGACACACACTAGATTATTTTTCAAATGTAGAAAACATGAGAGACCCCACCCCTAATGATAGATGAAGATAAATGTAACAGTTTTGGTCGTTAAGTGTGTGGAAGGCAAAGATTTATGCCAACTCAGCACACCATACACTAACCGAGTCCATTCCCCAACAACCCAGCCCTAATTCTCAAAACCTAGCGGACATCCTGAAGAACTACTAAAGAACTATGGACAAAGTCTTCGAGGCGGCTTGAAAATTGTATGTTGCAGAGTGAGTTGGAGAAGGGTCCCCGCAGCGGAAAGCGGAATGGGGCGGGGTCAGATGAAAGGCCAGGTTGGATATATCCAACCCCGCCCTGTAACTGTTCAAATTGGATTGCCCTTCCCTTCCCAAAAACCATTGTGACCTTGACCTGACATCGCCATACCAGAGCCATGGCTCTGTGGCAGACAAATTCACAAATGCATATTCATCTGGAACCTCTTTTCCATTTCCAAGCTGCATTATCAACAGTCGCAGACCAAAATGCCTCTAGACAAAATTGGATAGACCTACAACCAATCAAAGCAACGGAACGTGTGACACATTGGCAGCAGCCATCTTTGTTGTTTATGAAAATGCCTCAACGGTGCTCCCATAGGGTGCTCCTCATGGCAGACCAAATAAAACATGAGCTCGTAGATTCGTCTGGTTCCCATAATTGTGACCTAGCCTGGAGACCATCCTCATCACATGACCTCACATTCTGTATTGCTACACAAATCAGTCTGGACCTCTAGCCGCCCACATCGATTTCCTGAAATTACAATGTAATCGGGCAAATCAGGGACTGTGTCGTAGTTGTCTGTCCAGGCAAGTTTTCCCATCCACTGAAATCGATGTGTTTGTGTGTGTGTCGATTGGTGTGTGTGTGTGTGTGTGCGTGTGCATGCGTGCGTAAATTACACAACATGTGCAAACTTGACTCTGTATATTCTGACGCCACGTATATTCTGAAGTGGCCACAAATCAGACAGAGTTATCAGTACTCCTTAATCTTTTTGTTTTGCCATGGAACAGGGCAGGTACCCACCACAGAGATTATAGTCAAGACGTGCTCAGTCCAGAGAAAACACTGTTGTCTGGCAGACCACAATAGCCGATAGTCATTAATCATTCTGTACTTGAAGAACCTACGCCTTTTTATTTTTCACTTGGGTGGTGGCCACACAGCAGCAAAGGTCAACACGTCAAGAGGCTTCAGATTGGACAACACCTCTGGGCTGTGTTTACTGCATGTTTACTGTGATTATTCAAGTGTTTAGCATGACATTTCTAAAACTTATTCCAGGTATTTTATATTGTCTAGGAATCGCAGGGGGGCTTCATAAATGTTGATGCTATGGCTGTTAAGGTTTATAATAACTTGAGTTGCATTAAGGAAAATATTAGAGCAAATCCAGTAAACATATCTATGGAATTATTATTTTTTTATTTCATTTTTTGATAAACTCAGTATCAGTTCAGTAAAGACTTGATTGTCCATATCTGCCGTATGAGTAATTTATCAGAAACACCATGGCATGTGTAGGTGTGGATACCACCTTCTGGGAGAGAACATTTAATGCTATAACCTGATTGGTTCTTTGAAGGAGGTCCAGCTTAGTATAATTCAGCTCTGAGTCCCCACTAGCCTGTTGTCAAGCTCAGGTGAGGAGAAATTCGTCCTGTCTTGTCTAATATAAAATGAACAAAAATGAAAAAAATTAATGACAAACGTGTGACTTTTTTTTTTTAGGTATTCACGGTTCAAACCATGGGTATTTATGTGACTATATTTGCAGTTCTACTGTTGAGTGGTAAGTAATCTTATCTCATCTACATTGTTGTGTTGTGCAAAATGAAAACATCAAGTTCAAGCTATGAATTACATTTACATCATAATACTATACAATACTATTGAATTGAATCAGTGTGATTCATAAAACAATGCACATCATGTACTACCCTTTTCTTCTTTCAATTTGCTGTGGTTGTAGCAAATTCAGACAATTCAACAAAACATTTTAAATAAAAAAAACATACTGTGTAATAAACCAATGAAGCTTCTCAAACGCTAAAACTATAATGTATGGACATCTTTAAGGTTTCTGCAATGCAGGACCAGCAACTGTGGCATCCAAAAAAGGCATGTGCTGGGCTCTCGGTGACCCTACTTACCGTACCTTTGATGGCCATTTGTACAATTTCACGGGCAACTGCACTTACGTCATGGCTAAGAACTGCTATGTAGATGGCACCCATCCAGCCTTTGAGGTGGACGCAAAGAATGTCAACATCCCCAATTCAAACCTCACTGCTGTGGGAATGGTCACCATCAGTGTTTACGGGACCACTATTGATATTGTCCATAATGAGTTTGGCCTTGTGCGGGTAGGTGATTTCAATACATATGCTGTGGTAACACCAACATCATCGCACGATGACCTTACATTATTAGTATACATTATGCAGCACCTGCTCGAAAAATGTGTTTCATGGGTACAAATACATTTTTCAGGTAAACTATCAACTTTGGAATCTCCCCATCAATTTGGACAATGGCAAGGTGATTCTGTCTCAGAGTGGTTTCTCTGTTGTTGTTGAGACAGACTTTGGCCTAACAGTTCAGTACAACTGGCAGCAGTATCTCACTATCACAGTTCCAAGTGAATTTGCAGGCAAGGTGTGTGGCATGTGCGGCAACTTTAACAGCAAGCAGGAAGACGACCTCACCATTCCATCTGGGGCGCATGCCAAAGACCCACAGGATATGGGAAAGAGCTGGAGGGTTCCTGGTGTTGTCAGTGAGGCCAATTGTCAGGATACCTGCACAGGACAGTGTCAAGACTGCAAGCTCACCTTTGTGGAACAATTGGAATACCACATCATCTGTAGCTCTCTGTCAAAAGTGATGGATAGGGATTTCAAGGCCTGCACCCCTCTCGTTGACCCCAAGGAGCTTCTGCAGAACTGCATGTTCGAACTCTGTCATGGTGTCCCAATGAAGAAGTACTACTGTGACACTCTGCAAGTGTACTCTGAATCCTGTCAAAGAGCTGGAGTCCCGGGACAGAACTGGAGGGATGCCAACCAATGCTGTAAGTAATCAAGAGGAGAGCATTTTTAAGCATTCTTCTTCAGTGCATATATAATTTTAAATAATATACCATATTCATAAGTAATGATGAAACACACATTGTATAAAGGTATTTTTAGGTAATGTTTAATCCCATATTATTGTTTAATAGCCATATAAAAAAACCTGATGCTAATATGCTATCCATATGTAGCGCCACCCAAGTGCCAAGAGAACAGCTACTACGAGCGCTGTGGCTCCGCCTGTCCTGCCACCTGTGGAGACCTCACGGCTCCCTCCACCTGCAAAGCCAGCTGCGTGGAGACATGCACCTGCGATGACGGGTTTGTGCTCAGCGGCAGCAAATGTATTCCCAAAGCCCAGTGTGGCTGCCAGTACAATGGCCGGTATGTGGCGGTCGGCGCCTCCTTCTGGGGTGGCGATACTTGCACTGAGCGGTACACATGCTCCGCCGAAGGGAAGCTGACCATGGAGAAGACTAGCTGCCCAATGGGGCAGCAGTGCCAGGTGGTGAAGGGCATCAGAGGCTGCAATGCCGTGAACTACGCCACATGCATGGTGTCTGGTGACCCCCACATTGTGACCTTTGATGGTGAGCGCTACAACTTCCAGGGCACTTGCACTTATGAATTGGCCAGTGTCTCCTCCAGTCAGAAGACCCTGGAGAATTTTAGTGTTATTCTGCAGAACAGTGGGCAAGATAAGAGGACAGGCTCTGTGGTTAATCTGGTAGAGGTAAAGGTCTATGGCAACACTGTCAACATTAGCAAAGAACAACCTGGCTTTGTCACGGTAAGGACTTGAAAATATATACACAAAACAAACCAACTCTATGTTTAGTTTTTGGTTAGTATTTGTAAAGAAAATAACAAATATTTATTTCCCTTTGGTCTCTTTAAGGTCAATGGTGAGCTTTCCTCCCTCCCAATGGCACTGAATGGCACCAAACTCCAGCTGTACACTATTGGTTGGTTTGTTGTACTCAAGACCGACTTCGGTCTAAAAGTCTACTACGACTGGAACAGTGTAGCGTTTGTCGAGGTCCCCAGTACTTACAAGGGCTCCATGATTGGTCTATGTGGCAACTACAACCTCAATCCCAAAGACGACATGCAGATGAAAGATGGGAAAGAGGCTGCCACTGCAGAGGAGCTTGGTCAGAGTTGGCAGGTTGCTAGTACCCCTGGTTGTGTCAATGGCTGCACAGGTCCATGTCCTGGCTGTAACGCCAGCCAGAAAGACCAGTACAACACCAACAAGTTCTGTGGACTCATCAGTGACCCCACAGGCCCATTCCGTGACTGCCACTCTGTAGTCGACCCTGCCACATTCCTCAAAGACTGCCTTTATGACGTATGTCTGTACCAGGGAAGAGGGAGCATGCAGTGCAAGACCATGACTGCCTACACAGCAGCCTGCCAACTCAAAGGTGCCAAAGTATACCCCTGGAGGTCAGATACATTCTGTGGTAAGAAAACCTTTAAACCGATATTTATCTAACAACTGTAAAACTGTGACTACAACCGTTTTTAACAGTGCAAGTGATTATGCTTTGCGTGTAGGTGCTCAGTGTCCAGCGAATGGCCACTATGAGATATGCAGTGCTGGATGTCAGAAGTCCTGTCAGAACCCAGTCTCTTCTTCTGACTGTGGGGCTCAGTGCATGGAAGGTTGCATCTGTGATGATGGTTTTGTTTTAAGTGGAAACGAGTGCGTGCCTTCTGCTCAGTGCGGTTGTCCGTTTAATGGAAAATACTACAAGTATGGCCAAGTGTTCTACCCTGATGGGCTGTGCCAGCAAGAATGTGTGTGTAATGGAACGGTAAGAAGTATATGAATCTGAAAAGTTTCTTTAAAATATTGTTTGTATAAAGATTATTTCCCCCAAACACTGTTTTACATATCAACAAATTGACTTAATAAATTGAAGAAAGTAAACCCTAATTGCCATGATTTGTATAGGTACAATGTCAGAAGTTTTCCTGCGGGCCCCATGAAAAGTGTGAAGTGAAGAATGGTGTTCGTTCGTGTCAGCCTGTTGGAACAGGAGTCTGCTCCATCTCTGGTGACCCTCATTACAACACCTTTGACAACAGCACCTATAACTTCCAAGGCACATGCACGTACACTGCAGCTGCAGCCTGCAATATGAATGGCACAAGACTCCCAGCCTTCTCTGTAGCTGTAGAGAATGAGAGGTGGTATGCCATGACCAGCAACCCACAGGTCTCAGTCGCCAAACTTGTAGCAGTGGAAGTTTACGGAAGCCTCTTAGTTCTTCGACGGAACCAGATTGGAATGGTCATGGTATGTCACTTAGAATTGTGTGTGTATAGATAAATATAAAATTCAATAAATACAAATGACGGAAGGGCTAACTGTCAGAAGAAAAGCAATGTGTAAAATATATTTTTCTTCTTCAGGTAGATGGGATGTTAACTCACATCCCGTTGACTCTTAATGAAGGTAAAGTGCAGGTTTACCAAGACGGCAACAACAACGTAATCCTAACTGACTTTGGCCTAAGAGTGACCTATGACATGATCTACCACATCACCGTCACCGTACCTGGCAACTACAGGGACCAAACCTGCGGCCTGTGCGGGAACTTCAATGACAATAACGCAGATGAGTTCCAGCTGCCAGACGGTAAAGTGACCAAAGACCTGCTGAGCTTCGGGGCTGCCTGGAAGGTGGCCGTGCCTGGAGTGGTCTGCGAAGACGGATGCAGTGGGGACGTCTGTCCCAAGTGTGACGCCAGCAAGAAGGAAGTGTTTGAGAAGGACTGCCAAGTCCTCACCAATCCCCAAGGTCCCTTCGCTGTGTGCCACAACGTCATAGACCCTGCCTCCTACTACCGTGATTGTGTCTATGACGTCTGCATGGTGGATGGGGCCAGGACAGTGCTGTGTGATAGCATCGGTGCCTACATGTTGGACTGCCAAGACTTTGGTGTGAAGATTCCAACCTGGAGGACCCCTACTTTCTGCCGTAAGTGTTTCATTCATAGGCCTACCGTATTCGTTCATATGAATTTATCAATCCCCACCAGTGAGGACACCGGGGGGAACTCTATTTATTTCATATGTATTTCTATCATTTGCAAACAGCCCTCAGCTGCCCTGCAAACAGCCACTATGAAGTCTGCGGCCAGCCTTGTGACAGTCCATGCCCGGACCTCTCCAGTATCGTCGTCTGTCCCGAAACGTGTGCCGAGGGCTGTGCCTGCAACACAGGCTACAAATTCAACGGCACTGGCTGTGTTAGCTTGGACCAATGTAGCTGCTATTTCCAAGGGAGGACCTACAAGGTAGGCCTGGCGCCGTGGTAGGGCAGATTTTGCCACTGTTGATTTGGCCAGCGTTTTGGATGGCGAAAGCAGGATGCACTGTAGGACTTAAAAAAACATGGAACATGGGGTTCAACGTTTAGAATATAAAAAACAGAAAACCTTAGCCTGGCATCGCCAGACGAATTGCAAACTGCAATTAGTCTGGAACGTCTCCATTCTTTTTCGATTTCCAAACGGCGTCACCAACAGGCGCAGAGCAAATTGCCTCTGGACGCAATTGGATAGGCCGTCAACCAATCATAGCAACGAAACGGGTGATGCAGCACTGAGCGACGAAAAAACATTCTTCTTTCTTCTCAACAAAAGCTTTTTAGTGCAGTCTTTTGTTCTTCTTTATGTGAAAATATACCGTCCAGTTCGTTTAATACTGTCTCGATAGCGTAATCAACAGACCGTTCTACATCAGCGGCAGCCATCTTTGGTGTTGTTGAAAATGCCTCTGCGGCGCTCCTCTGCACCACCATCGTATTTATCCCTCCTCATATTAGATAAACGGTTGTGATTGGTCGGTCTATCTCGTACAGGGCAGAAATCTTTTTGTATGGGAGCTGAGCCAGACCTTATCTGCAGAGCAAATGAAACATGGGCTTGCGAGATTCGTCTGGTTTCTAGGCTAAGAAAACCTAGGTTTGGTGACAGAACTGCACACATGTGTCTTGTTAAGGAACAATACATTGTCTCCTAATCTTTTATTATTTATATTTATATATAATATATTATTTATATTAGATTTATTATTGTTTGCTGTCAACGTCCTTGTTGAGTTATTCAATCATTTGGAAAACCTTTTCAATTTTAAAATTCATGTAATTGGTAACCATACACTGAACATGATACTTGAACTTTGTTGAATTTATTTTACTGCAGGTTGGAGATTCTATTGTATCTGAGGATTGTCATACAATCCACATCTGCCAAGCCTCAGGAGTAATTGTGTCCCAGAGCATGTCTTGTAAGAGCACAGAGATCTGCCGAATCCAAAATGGCACCAGAGGCTGCTTCCCCCAAACATGCCTTTTGGAAGGTAACGGTTCTCTCACCTCGTTTGATGGAGCTGGCATCTTCTTAAACTCAGGGGCCTTTGATATCATCCAAGTCTGTGACCCAAATGTGACAGATCAGTGGTTTAGGGTTGTTGCAAAGTTAGAGATGTGTGGCACTCCTGCAGTCAACACCATTGTGGCGGTTTATGTGTACTTCACCGACGTGACGTTTAAGATCATAAACAACCATGGCATTTGGGTGAGTATCTTTACAGAGCAGATTCAGAACCTTAGTTTTACCTGTTATAGATACCAGTCCCTTACTGATGATTTGTAATAAATCCATCTTTGTGTGCAGGTAAACGGAAGGGCCATGCATGAGAGCAGTTTCAAAAAGAGCAACATAGCCTTGACGGTCTCTGGCAATACAGTGGCAATCGACCAGGACAACAGTCTTCAGTTGTCTTTTAATGCTTTTAATGACCTCACGATGAGCATCAGCGGTGACGTAGCAGAGCAGGTTTGTGGCGCATGCGGTAGCCTCACGACTGTGAAAGACACAAAGTCCCTGACCCTGGGAGAGAAGCTGGGTCACACCCTGGGAGTCAGCAACATCACTGTGAACATTGGCAAATGGAGGGCTCCTGATTTCCCGGAATGGTGAGTGATAAAATGGATGCATAACGTGGATCGGAAAAACATAGTCATAGACAATTCAGAACTCAAGTCGAAAATTAGAATACTTCAGCCAATATTTGGTTGTACTGGTATATACTGGTAAAACTGTGGCCCATATTCCAACATCACTCTAATAATGACCTGTAACTTTCTTTTTTTTTAGTTGAATAACAGCATCCAAATTCTACAACCACAACCAATCCAGATCCTCCATCAATAACGAAGAAGAGGTCCATTGATTATAGGCCTCACAAATCCTTAACCTGTGCAATTAACTATTTATATATTGTAAAAACACATTTTTAAAGCATAATGAAAAAGAAACATTTGGCATCTGTGTGCAACATATGATATAATTGATATTCTGCTTGGGAATAAGCTTTCTTCAATAAATGGTGCATTAAACAATGTTTGTATTTAATTAATTTTTTATTGGTTTTTTTTCTTCACATAATGCTTTTTACATTTAATTCTCAGATCTTTATTTTGGTTAAAGTGGCAATGTGTAGTAGGATTGGGCCCCTCCCAGTCAGTAGGCGGGAGACTTTCAGAATTCAAAAAACTAAATAACGGTGTTCTGTCCACACTAACTGTCTGTGCAACTGCATGACACGAACAAGCGTATTTGGCTGTGTGGGTGGCTTGAGTGGGAGGGGTTTGGGGAGTATCAATATTACGATTATTGTAAACAAAGAGTGGTATGGGCTGGCCAGCATTTTTTATTTGTAGAATATTTCAGTTATAGGATGTGATTTAGTTTTAACATCATTGAATCACTATCACTCATAATTGACTAGGCATATCAAGGTCATTTTAAGCTAAGAGCTAGTTGATTAAGCAATATCACACGAGAGGGAGTTTGTTGATATTCAGTATTACAGTACGACATCGAGTGGGATTTTGCTTTTATCAACAACAGATTATGATTTTATTTGTTTATTTAATCATTTATTTGGCTCCACCAACACGAATAGTTCTGCAACTGGACTGGGACTGGATTGTTGCCAAGCAACACAAACATTTTCCTGCACCCTAGCTTGATACTTTGTGTAGGTCTGCACGTTACCGCAGGCCAGCTGCTTTGTATCATGTACATTATCTGTATGTTTCCATTTATTTTGCAACCAGTGAAATAAGAGTCTGTTGACAGTCGCTTTGGTGGCATGTGTGATTCCAATGAGTTAACAGCTGACATCGTTAATGTAATTAAAGTTTTTTAGAAATATCTTCAAAGTGATCCATGTGTAGTTAAAAGTCCCAGTGCTGTATAACTGCAGTTATATATAAATATTTGAATTGGGGATAGAGCCTTAAAATTAAATGAAGGATCTTAACCTCTTCATCACTAGGCCTCTTTCTCAGTTTTATTCTGAAAATATCATACCCAAAGTAAATATAGTATATCTCCAAAACGACAAGGGCTATAATATGCAATTGTGGTACCATGAAATAAATGTCATGTTTTAGAGTGAATCACCTACTGCATTATCAGTTGGTAGCCCTATAGTACTATAGGACCATAGTACAATATCTGATGAGCACCTGGGTCAATATTTGATGCCAATAAAGTAGAGCAAAGATTGAGAGATTTTAGTAGAGGTATTTATGCGGAATCTCCAAATAAAAACAATAAATCCAATGTATGTGTAGATCACATGATGTGAAAAAGATTGCTATTGCTCTGCATGTGCAGTTATTAAATACATAACTCTTGTTGTTACATGCTTCGTATGAGTGAATGGATTGAATATATACATTTTCTAATGAAATTGTAAAAGAAATTTCAGACAACAAATTCACTATTTGGGGGTCTACAAAGTCTGCAGGACCTTCTTGAGTGAAATGCTTGAGGGGATTGCATTATTTGAACAAAAAGCCAAACCTCAATTCTCCCTTCCAATTACATTTTATTGCAAGATAAATGGACAGAATTGACATTGTTATGTTGCACTGCATTGCAAGTATTTTGAAAGGATCTGCATTTAAATATGTTTAAGCAAATCCAATGTTATGATTGAATGGATGTCATGGGGATTGTTCACTGGCCACTGAAGTGAGATGAGAGAAGGACAGACAGTTAGGAAGAAAAAGAAAAACAATGGTCAATTACACACATTTATACATTTCATTTGCATCTCCTTAGTTTTCAGTGATACATTATAAGAAAGTGCTTCTTTGAACCTACACAAAACAATTCATGGATAATATAGTGCGTTTCCTGCATGACGGATCAAAATTAATTTCCAAAACAGCATACCGTGATACATTACTCACCAGGTGGGGAAGTCTTGCGCAATGAACGGAGCCATGTACTCCTGCATAATCTCCACTGAGATTTCCAGGAGGTCGCCACGGGACAGCGGCCCACACGCCCCGCACACTTTGCCCGCCATGTCGTTGCTCACGGTCACCGTGACTCCCTGAGACCAGCTGTATGACAGACTGAAGCCTGCCTTCTTCTCAAGGTGTACGGTTTTCCCTGAGACGTCAACGGAAATGCCATTTCCCAGCTGCGCCGGGAGAGTCACCTTCTGGCCGTTTACCTGTGGACATAGCAACCGGGGGGGGGCGTTAGCTAACTCATGTGTCAGAAGATATAATGTTGCGGCGCACGCAGGTTAGACCTGAATGAAACCCACCCAGGTCTCATGCTTGTCGGTGACGGCAACCATCATGTCACTGAAGAACACATAGAGGGCGGAGACACTCTTTGAGCCAGTCAGGCTGCATTCCTGGAGTTTGGCCACCACCCTGAACCATTCCCCTGGGGCTGAGGGGTCGCAGTGCTCCACCAACTCGTATGCTACCATTGTAGGCTTGATGGCGCCGGTGACCCCGTTGAACAGAGTGATGGAGCCTCCGGTCTCCAACACACACCGTTTAGGGAAGCAGCCCAGGATGCCATTTTGGATCTCGCAGCTCTCTGCGATCCCGCATTTGATGTCTACGCACTGGACACGGCCCGACATCGCACAGGTGCACCGCTGCTGACAGTCGTCAACGAGCACAGACTCGCCAATCTGTAAACCGAAGGTTGTTTTGCGATAATTGTATTAAAACAAAATGTATGATTTTGTAATTTACATGTATATAGCTAGCACATAGCTATTGCATAATGCGATGACTAAATCGGGATAAATCACCTTATAGGTACGCCCATTGAAGTAGCAACTGCATTTATCCAAGCCAATGCAACCAGTCCCATTGAAGTAGTGACCATCGTCACAAGCACAGCCTTCAGCACAGGTAGTGGGGCAGGAAGTGATGTCAGTCAGGCCGGGGCATGGCGTGCCACAGGTTTCAGCACAGATCTGGTAGTGGCTGTTTACAGAACAGGACAGCGCTACAAGAGAGAAAACATGCATTTCATCACATATTGACTTAACAACAGTGGATTTTAGGAAACAGAATAAGACCAAATAATTGTTGCTACACCATCCCTGCACATTAAATTAATTCTGGGCACCACTATGTCTCGAGGCATTGCCCTATTATGTCAAGTAAACAATCACTGAGCAAAGAAAAAATACAATTATTAATCTAAAAGACATACTCAGTTATTAGGGGATTTCACAGAGCCTTCACTTTTGTTAGAAAGACACTAGAATAACATGTAAAATAACTATAGATGGAAATATGGTATCATCCAGTTCTCTATTTTCTCTGTTAGGAGTGCATATGATTCAAAAGAAGAGATTGATGGAGTATGCTAATGCTTACGGCAGAATGTAGGCGTCCTCCAGTTGTGAATGGTCACACCAAAGTCTTGGCAGTCCAACATGTAGGCACCGATGCTATCACACAGCACTGTCCTGGCCCCATCCACCATGCAGACGTCATAGACACAATCACGGTAGTAGGAGGCAGGGTCTATGACGTTGTGGCACACAGCGAAGGGACCTTGGGGATTGGTGAGGACTTGGCAGTCCTTCTCAAACACTTCCTTCTTGCTGGCGTCACACTTGGGACAGACGTCCCCACTGCATCCGTCTTCGCAGACCACTCCAGGCACGGCCACCTTCCAGGCAGCCCCGAAGCTCAGCAGGTCTTTGGTCACTTTACCGTCTGGCAGCTGGAAATCATCGGCTTTGTGGTCATTGAAGTTCCCACACAGGCCGCAGGTGTGTTCCCTGTAGTTGCCGGGTACGGTGATGGTGATGTGGTAAATCATGTCATAGGTCACTCTCAAACCGAAGTCGGTTAGGATTACATAGTTAGTACCATCTTGGTAAACCTGCACTTGTTTGTCGTTGATGTTAAGCGGAATAGTTGTCATGATACCGTTCAGCTAGAGAAAAACAAACAGAAAAAAAACCAAGGTCTTTGCTTTGATGTTACTGATTGTTTATGACACACTGTATTATTTAACTTTATTCAAAAGCCTCAATTTGTAGTGGTGTATGTAGTGTACACACATACACAAATAGGGAACGTGAGCTGGGTTCGTTTTTGCAACAGGAAATGCCACAGATAGACAAAAATATATATTTCATGTATTATTTTATACTGACCATTATCATTCCAATTTCATTCTCCCGAAGTATCAGAGTATTGCCATACACGGTAACTGACAAAACCTTGGCAACAGAGACCTGTGGGTTGCTGGACATGGCATGCCACCTTTCATTCTCCACAGCCACAGAGAAGACTGGGAGTCTTGTGCCATTCAGATTGCAGGCTTTAGCTGCAGTGTATGTGCAAGTGCCTTGGAAGTTATAGGTGCTGTTGTCAAAGGTTTTGTAATGAGGGTCACCAGAGATGGAGCAGACTCCTTTTCCAACAGGCTGACACGATCGAACACCATTCTTAACCTCACACTTTTCATGGGGCCCGCAGGAAAACTTCTGACATTGCACCTGGATAGACAACAAATCACCATGCTTTTATGTACACATCTATAGTTATCCTATATGATTTGCACGTTTACATTTAATCTACCGCACGTCACCAATAAATACAACTTCATTCCTAAATATCATGCTATGAACTTACTGTGCCGTTGCAAGTGCACTCCTCCTTGCATTGCCCATGTGGATAGAAAATCTGTCCGTGCTTGTAGTATTTGTCTTTCTGCGTACAGCCGCATTGTTCAATGGGAACACAAGCATCTCCACTGAGTAGGAACCCGTCGTTACACACCCATCCCTCCTGGCAAGGCTTCATACAGCCAGTTGGAGGAGAGCCGATACCACAGATGACATGGCATACGCTGGCACAGTGTTCATAGTGACTGTTGTTGGGGTGCTTGAAGTCAGACTTTGGACAGAAATGGGTTGTCCTCCACTGGTCCACCTCCACGGCTGCTTGTTGGCAGGCGATAGTGTAGAGGTGGAGGCTGTCACAGAAGGACTGGAGTTCACCACGGTTGTTGCAAACGTCATCAACGCAGTCCTTAAAGAAGCCGCCAGGGGGCACAATGGCATGGCACTTTTGAAAGGGGCCTTTAGGATCACGGATCAGGCCACAGAATGCGTTCCTCTCGAACTTCTCTATCTGGGTGTAATCACAGTCTGGACAGTGGTTCTTGTCTTTGCAATCATCAACACAGCCAGGGGTCTCTGCAACCCGCCAGCTCTTTCCCATTTCCTCCACGGAGACAGCCTGGCTGCCATTCTTCATCACCAGATCGTCTTTGGAGTCCATGTTGTAGTTTCCGCACAGGCCACACATAGCGCTAGCGTAGCTGCTAGGGACTTTGACAAAAACTGCAGTGTTCCAGTCATAGGACACCGTCAGCCCAAATTCAGTTTCGATCTCTGCAGAGTTACTCACTAATTTGACTGTTACATTTCCTTGATTGAGCTTGGCAGGCAGGTTGGTGAGCTCTGAATTGATCTACAAAAGATTTATTGAGAGAGACAGGTGTAATAACAGACGCATGATATCTATGTTGATAAAGGTTGATATCTCTAAATACAATTACTAAAGTGGTTTAGCTCACCAAGACTGAACCCCTGTGGTCTTTGCTGAGAACAATAGAATGTCCGTAAACTTTGACCTCAACCAACTTTGTGCTGGAGCCAACTCTCTTGGCATGGCCATCGTTTTGCACGAGGACATCAAAGGGTTCCAGGACCGGGGATCCAGGCGTGGCGGCTTTAGAGCACGATCCTGCCATCTGATACACACACGTGCCCTGGAAGCTGTAAACGTGGCCATCAAAGGTCTGGTAGTGAGGGTCACCGGACACTCTGCACATAGCGTAGGTCATCGGATGGCAACCTATGAGGCCCTCCACCACCTTGCACTCGTACTCGGCTTGACAACCCTTCTTGTTGCACTCCACCTGCCTGTTGGCCGGGTTGCAGAAACACCTCTGCATGCAGTGGTCGTCCAACCAGAAGGAGGCACCGGCCTCTACGTAGCGACCCTCGTACATGCAGCCACACTCAGTGTTACGGACACACTTGGTCCCACTAAGCAGGAAGCCATCGTCACAGACACAGGTCTCCACGCAGTTGGCTTTGCATTTTGAAGGAGCATCTGGAGCATCACATGTGGCCTGACACGCATTGCCACAGAACTCATAGTGGCTGTTCTCCTGGCATGCGGGGTGAGCTGCATGGTGGTGATGTCACAGAGAACACAAGAAGGTAAGAGACTCTTATCTACTAACTATGATCCAAAGTATTCAATGATCACTAATTATAGTCTCATCTCATGTCTGTTACTTACAACAATGTGCAATATTTCTCCAGTCATGGATCTTGACCCCTGCCCTCTGGCAAGCGTCAGAATACACTTGCAGGGTGTTACAGAAGAAGTTCCATTTGCCTTCGCCCATGCACACGTCATACAGGCAGTTCTCGTGGTACACTTTGGGCTCAATGACAGCGCTGCATTTGCTGAGTGGTCCATCCATGATATGGGAGAGTAAACCGCAGAACAGCCGGTCTGTCAGACTCTCAAACAGGCCACCTTTGCAGTCCTCACACTGACCAACGCATTTGTCGTGACAGTATGCATCTTCGGCCATGCCAGGAACCCGCCAGCTCTTGCCCAGTGCCTGCGTGCTGCCGGCCAACTCTCCTGAGGGAGTGAAGCGGTCGTCGTCCTGCTTGCTGTTAAAGTTCCCACACAGGCCACACACCTTGCCTGCAAAGTCACTTGAAACGCTGATGACGAGATGCTGCTCCCAGTCGTACTGCACCACTAGGCCAAAGTCTGTCTCCAAGACAACAGACATACCACTCTGAGACAGCTTCACCTTGCCATTGTCCAAGTAGATGGGGAGGTTCCATAATGTGTAGTTCATCTAAAACAGATATAATATTGTCGGACATTAGCACAACTTCGAACAATAACTTCATACCAACTATATATGTAAGCTCTACTCTATAAGGCTAGGTTAACTGATCAAGTTATTGATGGATCAGCTCTTTGGTGTTAAAAAGAAAGTAACTCACCCGAACAAGGCCGAATTCTGAGCGCATGATAATAATGGTGTAATCGTACACCTTAATTGTAACCTTCCCAACATATGTGATCTTTGAGCCAGCCCGGTTCTCATTCTGGGCGTCCACCTCAAACGCAGGATGGCTTGTGTCGATGTGACAGTTCTTGGCCATGGTGTAGGTGCAATTGCCCATGAAGTTGAAGTAGTAGCCATCAAACGTCCGGTAATGAGGGTCGCCCATGGCCCAGCAGGTACCTTCCTTCACCAAAGGGGGTAGCTTCTCACACGTTGGAGTGGTTCCTTTGATATCGCACCGTTCGTCTTTTTCGCATTTGATGGTTTTGCAGTCTGATGAAATGAGGAGATAATGAAAAATATATATTGCAGCAGAACAATATTGATTTTGTGATGTATGTAATATAGGCTGTCATATAGTAAGCAATATCAATGCATATATTGTTTGTTAACTGAATTTGTCATTCCATTCAGTTTGATCATATTTTTATTTTGTATATCATAGTCATTCTAATAAGGTCACATTTTAATAATTTTTTGCTTTTGACCAGTACGTTGTTACCAATGTCATTCTTTTACCAATTTCATATCCTAAATCTCCCTTTTGGTACAAGACCCCCAGAGATAGAAAAATAGATTTATGGATGCAATTCAATTAAATACAAATGTTGTGGTGTAAAAAAAATGAAGAAACGATGTACCTGCTTCATTACCAGATGCTGGGGACCCATAGCTGTTAGCAACGGCAACACCAAAACTATAGACACCAATTGGAGACGTAGGGTGAGATATCTGATTAGAGCTGGCCCCTGTGCCGTAATTTAACTCAGCCCAAGAGTAATCACTCCCCTCCACTTTACGCCACTCCATGCTAGCTGGTAGGACATTCTTGTCTAGTTGTACATCTTTCAAATCATCATTCTTTGCTACCAGTATGACTGAGTTGGAGAAGTCTCGCTGCCCTTCCAGGGAGTAGGACTTGCTGAACTGATTCGTGGGCAGGATGGACATGAGGAAAGGATCAAAATACTGTTGCCCATCAGCCGGACCGCCATTGAACTCAAACAAAACCTGGATGCCCTTGTCAGACGTCAAATAGATTGAATTTGGCCATTGAGAGAAGAGCTCAAATGTCTGTCCTGCAGATATGGAAAAGCCCTGCACATTACCCGCAGCATTCATAGAGACATTAGTGGTCTGGAATGCTTGGACGTAAACACTGTCATGCCTCTTCTGGTCATCATGGTATGGTAGTGGCGCAATGATGAATTCCTTTCCCCAGCTTCTTGTGGGGAGGAGTTGCTCGTAGATGTGATTGCAGGCTGTGTACTCCTCGGCACAGCTGTGTCCCGAGGACACAGCCACCGGCAGCCTGGAAACCACCTTGGTGCCACTCAGATCTGCCTCGCTTTGGATCTGAACGCTCTCGAAGGGCTCGAGCTGGATGGAGATCTTGCTGCCCGCCCGGTGGTACTTCCCTTGGAACTGTGCGGACCCCCTGAGACGAACCTCTGCCAAGTTGTGATCCTTGTGGTTGGTGATGGAGAACTCTTTGTAGGTGCCCCAGGTAAAGCTCGGTGGAGTGAATATGTAGTACTCTGTGCCCCATTCCCGTACCGGATAGACCACTGATATGTCTGCCGTGTCTTGTTTATAGTTTAAAGAAACCACAGTGACGTCCTGGCTTGCCTCCACGACCACGGTCTTATCGAACCTTCTGCTGCCCTGCATCTCCACGTCCTTAGGCAGCGCGAAGGACACGCTTTTGCCGGGGTCCACGTCCTGTTGGAAGACTTGACCCACGGCAGAGACCTTCACTTTTGTGCTGCCTTGAGAGGAGGGAGGGGCGGAGACCTCGATCATGAAACGGGCATCACTATCACCGTTCATGTTTTGCATGAACGTAGTTGCAAACTCTCTCCCCGTGGGCAGGGCAGAGCTGAGCCCTGCAAGAAGTACAAGAAAGACACTGGTCGGACAGGGTTTGGTATATCCTTTTTCACACATACGGTTAAAAAGCAGCGACAAAACTGTAACAGCTGTATTTGATGTGGTTAATTGTGATGCAACTTTTTCGCGTTAATCGCTGAGAAACTATAAACATTTTGAGTACTGTCTTAAGAGTTAAAAAATAGTAACTGCTGTATTTTATTTGGTTAATTGGGATGCAACTTTTGCGTTAATGGCTGAGAAACTATAAAAATTTTGAGTACTGTCTTAAGGGATGAAAAATAGTATGATGTATGAAGTTGAAATGAATGAGAATGTATTAGAATGGCAATAATAGTCATTCATGACTGACAGATTCCGGAGTTCATTTTCTTGTATCACTTACCAGTGAGTAGAGAAACAGCAACGTAGAGTACTGACAACTGCATTTTTGCAACTAACAAAAGAGAATAAGAATGACAATATTAAGCCTATTGTATAAAGATAACACAACATATGGTAAGAAACTGTGAATAATGAAAATAATGTCAATAGTTTTGTATTGAATCGCTTTGTGATTCTAATTATTAAGTATTATGAGGGTCTATGAATATTTGCCTTAAAAACATTCAAGCAGTTAGCAAACTATATTATCAAGTATGTTATTGTAAGAGAAGGTGCCTCTCAAGTTAATGTCTAAATACATTTTTGGTTCGACTAACAAATCAATCTTACCTGAACCAGGAAAAAAAACCTTTGGCTAAGAAGCGTCAAGATTGATGTACTTTATTGGGTTTGGCCACAAGCAATAAGCCAATCAGAATGAAGGTGTCATGGAAGGTTTCGGATCACATTCCACCTATCACAAGGGCAAATTATTTTTCCATTACATTGAAAAAGTAGGGACTATATATATAATAAAGAAATTACAATATCCATAAAAATCTTTATATTCATGATAATGAGCAGAATAGCAATAATAAGAAGCAACATCAATTCATTGGTTCTCTTATAGGAAACAGAATGAAATTTAGGAAATTATTATAACTTAAGTATTCAAAGTTGACTTTGAATGGGAACAAAAACAAGGAGACTTGACTCATTGCTTGGCAGTGGCAGATAGCAAATGCGATAAGATTGTAAATATTCCTTGTGCAAGGGGCGGATAAATTAACAATGTTTTGTTCCTCCCTATCGACAGTGTGAAACACAAAACATACAAATCTGGAAACAAAGGAGACTAATTGTTTTTTATTGAGATTAATTATTATTGTACAGCATTCAGAGCTGTATATCATACAAATTATATTGCAGTCAAGCAACTTGACTTTAGCAGCAGAATATTAATCTTCTCCCAATTGTTTGAATATCAGGGAGTGAAAAACACTGCTTGATTAATATGTAATAATTTCTGAATTTCAGTACATCTTTCATTGATAAGGATGTATGTTAAATAATGCTTTGTATGCCATATTAAGAATGCTGGCCCTGAACAATGTTATAACTAGGGTAGGCAATTTGGAGAACCAGCCAGATCAAGCCAGATTTTGATGGTATCCAACCAAGAAAATACCACCCCTCCCTTTAGTCCTCCCTCCAAAGCCACTCCATCAAAACGGGAAAACAAATGCTTCAAAAAGAAAATGCCTACCCTAGCTATTACTCAGCTAGTGAGGTTGTGCAGTGATAACAGTGAGTTAACTCAGCACTGTTGAAAGATAACACCATGGAGTGGGAGTAGATGTCTAAGGGGCTAATGGTCAGGAATACAGAATGCCTTGTGTTTGGCTAACATGTCATTCAGCTCCATGCTACTCCCCCGTGTTATTATTTTTGAACATCACTCTGCAGTACAAAAAAACACCAAACAAAACATCTATCATCACTATTTATTGTTTATTTATATAGCGTTGTGTATTAGAATATGCCAAACAAAGATTTGGTTAATTCCCATGTTGTTGGTAGCAGA
>OOFG01065799.1:0-23690 GCA_900323295.1 Molva molva | reverse complement strand
AGCTTATTTTATGATGATGTTATATATTTATGTGCGTCATTGCTGCTAATACATTTTGCTCAGGAGTTTACAGTTAATAATGATTCATTAGAAAATGACCAAATGCGTCTCACATTTTTTGTATGTGCCTTTTTTATAATTTTTTCCCAGTACAGTGGAAATTTAGTTTATCTTGCATAGCTGCAAAGTCTTAATTATCAAAAAATAATGTATTTAATTAATTTGTTGTTTATTTATTTGTTTATTTATTAATTTATGGAATTGCTTTTTTGAGTGGGACAGTATTTTTGTAAGTGTACATACAACCATTGCTTTAACCATTGCTTTTGTATACTGTAAGTAAGTACATTTCCAGGAGAATAAAAAATGGAAATAAATGCAAAAAAAACAACAACAATATTTCAATTCTAAGAAGTGTCAATTTGTAGTATTTATTTAATTGTATGCAAGTATCCTTTGCTTCTTGAGTTTGGGTTTGGCATCACACTACGTGTGTATAGTGGATCTAAAGAGTTAAATCAAATAACAATGAGGGTGTTCAAAACCAGATAGTTGGGGAGGTTTCACTTATGGAGAATATGACGGTGGTCTTAGGGGTGACAACAACCTCTGATATCAGAGTTTCTGTTTCACAGTGAAAGGATGGCAATGACTTGACGTGTGTTTTCTTTTAGACGTGTTTCTTTACTTTGTAATGCTGTCGGCCCACGCTTGTTTTCGGAAAGCAATTTTAAACTTGGCCTACAATAACAACTACAACAAAAAATAAACGTAAAATCTATATTTGGTTTAAACGTGAGTTACAACGACTAGTTTATATCGTTTATATTAACGTGGAGTTTAAAAGGCTCAGGATACTGTTTAAATTGTAAATTAGTGTTAACCTATATATTTAAAAAAGGCAATAGACAAGAGGCTATTGCCTTTTGTACAATACACAACTTGTACAATACAAGTTGTGTAAATAGGAAGCCTACAATATACACTTAATTGTATCATCTGCTCTTATACAATATAAGGCCTATTTGTTTTTCTTTTTAGATGTGCACACAAACTATATTCAGCTTTACCCCAGTGTTGTGATATTGTGAGTCGTTTAAAACACGTCAGCACTCTTGTACGCCTAACTTTTCACCTTAAGAAGGACAACTGCTGTGCATAGCACCGCGCTAATCGCTGATGCCAATTTGGATAAAAAAAATCTTTAAATTGTCTATTTTAAGCGTGTACGTTTATTCTGAAACGGTGTGGGGTTCCATGGAAATGTACTGTCTTCTTTGGGACACTTCTAAACTCTAGATTTAGTATCGCCTCATAGGCTTCTCATTTCGGGAAAGAGTCTGCCGCGAGCGGGGACATCGGGTGATGTGTCTGTGACCCTACCAGACAGCAGTCGCTCCCATCCCATGCGGTGCGTGCGGGTGACGTCAGCGGCAGAGCTGCTCTGCTCCTTGTTCCTCGCGGCCATGAGGAGCTCAACGTGACAGCTCAGCCCGAGCAGCCCGCCGTCAACATTCTCCTCTCGCCGCATGTGCACGTGTGGCAGCAAATGAGTACAGTATGAAAGCACGCTTCGAGAAGAAGGCAGCGCACATGTAAAAAAAATAAAAAAAAATACAAGAGAGAAGACAAGAACATGATAGCTAGATTCGTTAAAGATATCTGTGAACGGTATTTACTCAAACGTAGCATATTTGTAGTGGTTATTGAGACGATGCGCATTGAAGTCATTTTATTGCCAATACATAGGCTGCTATAGGCTATTATGTGCACACTCTTTAACATTGAATATGGCATATGTGGAATGGCTCGTCGAAAATTATAAGATCACTTTTTGTCTTTGTCAATATTCCTTTGCGCGATTATATCTGTTGGTTATGGTTGTTATTATTTATTTAAGCCAATTTGGGTATAGCTTAGTCTAAAGAGTTATTCTGCGACTATTCTTATTCCTACTAATATGCTACAGCCTATATGTTAATGTTCTGACTATCTTTATTTTTTATTAATGACAACAAATGGACAGGAATAGGCTACAGTTTTAAGACGACGCGAAACATTCTGCCCTACTTTTATTTTTAGTAAATACCGTGGCTGTGCACGTTCCGCTCTAACTGCGTAGCTGAGAGCGTGGTGGTACACGAGACACCTCCCGCTAGAATGGGGGGGAGGGCCAGGCTCGTGCAGATCCTCCTTGTTATTACTCACAGCAGAAAAGGGGCCGTGCTCCTCGAGGGTTGAAAGCGCCGTCCAACACGTGAGCCTCATGTGACTCGAGCTGGGTCATTATCCTACAGAGAGAGAGAGAGAGACGTGCCTGTAGTCACAGGGTTTATTTAACACGTAGTCAAAACCACCCCACTCTCTCACACATCTAGTCGGGGTGTGGAGCTGCTGTAAACTATTGCCGTGTCTGGAGCCCAGAGTGACAACATCGTATGTGCTACACAGTGCTGCGGTCTGAAGCGGGAATGTACATTGAAAACAAATCTAGATTATTATTATTATTAACTGGATTCTATTAGTTTTTGTTTCTTGCCAGCCGACTACATTTTTGCACTTTGACGTCTGAAATACATAGAAAGACGCGCATTATCAACATTAAGGGATATTTTTTGTTATTGCTGCCGGAACATTTTGGGAGAGATATGGAGAGGATTACAAGTGCGCAGCCGCCTCCTTGTATGCCAAAACACCCGTCGCTAGAGATAGCAGACATGCAAGGGTAAGTGTTTATTTTATTTTTGTATTATAATTATTAGTCTGTTTCTGCAATTTTTTTCAATTGGCATATTTGAAACGGTGATTTTGCATTATCTGAATTTAATATTACAAAAACTGCAACATATTAATAACGATGAATAAAAATTTTGTCCCAATAGAATGGAGTATCCCATGTACATGTACAAACCCAGAAGAGGGGTGAAGCGTGGGGATAACAGCAAGGTAAATAGAAGTTAAAGTATTTACATATCTCACGTTACCTTTCTTTTTCTCGGTGAAACCATCCTTCATTTATGAATTAATTAATACGAATTCTTAATACAGCTTTTATTTGCACCCTCTTCAGGAAACATACAAGTTGCCTCACCGATTGATTGAGAAGAAGAGGCGTGACAGAATCAACGAATGCATCGCACAGTTGAAGGACTTGTTGCCAGAACACCTAAAGCTTACAGTGAGTGTGAGTTTTTATCTTCGTTTTATCTCTCAAGTGTGACCGACGAAAGACAATTCTGAGACAGCACATCTCGGATGAATGCTAGTTGCTCCTACTGTTTATTTGTGCTCTTTATATTAGTTTTATTTTATTCCTATTACCCCCATGCAAAATAAAATGTTAAATACACTATTTTTAAATGATAATAACAAGGCTTTATTGTTTGATAGACATGTGCATGTTGTCCCGCCCGCGCGCGCGTGTGTGTGTGTTTGTGCGAAAAGCATGGCATGGCTTCCCAACCCCGTGGCGGAGGGCTTATCCTCTGTTCAGCTGCTGAACGTGTTGCATAAGAAAGATCAACATGCTTATCGTAGGTCTTCCTGTTTTAGACGCTGGGTCATTTGGAAAAAGCGGTGGTGCTGGAGCTGACTCTGAAGCACGTGAAAGACCTGAGCATTGTGCTCGAGCAACAGCAGCAGAAAATAATGGCCTTGCAGAACGGCCTGCAAATTGGTATGTTTAAAGTCTCACAAACGTGGAAATATATACAATTACACACACACACACACACACACACACACACACACACACACACACACACACACACACACACACACACACACACACACACACACACACACACACGTGGGTGTGTTGAGTCACCAAAACAGCAAAATAATGTAAATACATGGTAATAATGATGCGTACATACATTTGTAAAACACTTTTAGAGGTGCTCAAAGACACTTAACAATCCAACCACAGAATCTTTTTTGATCCACCTGTTGAAATTTGGTTAATCTAAAAAAAAAAACCTACAGGTTGATCCAGTGTGGTGTAGCGTAATCTGGTGCATAGAATGTGGTGATCTAAACAGTCGTTCCTTCCAGGCGAGCAGGGAGGCGATGCGGCAGAGAACGGCGAGGAGATGTTCCGCTCCGGGTTCCACCTCTGCGCTAAGGAGGTCCTGCAATACCTGGCCAATCAGGATAGCAGCAGGGAGCTGAGCTCCTCCCACCTCATCAGCCACATCCACAAGGTGGCGTCCGACGTCCTGCAACGTCCCGTGAGCCCACGGCCAACACCCCACTCCTCCACCTCCTCCTCCTCCTCCTCCTCCTCCTCGGTCCGCAGCCAGACCGCAGAGACACCAGAGAGGGGCACCGGCCGCCAGCCCCAGGCGCGCGTTCCCGAGGGCCACGCCATGAACTGTGTTCCCGTCATCCAGAGGACTAACGCTCACGGAGGGCACAGCGAGCAGAGTGGGAGTGACACAGACACGGACAGCGGTTACGGCGGCGAGCACGAGAAGCTGCAGCGTACAGAGTGCCGCGGCGAGGACGGCGGCTCGCTAATGCAGCCGGCGGCGTCCGACAAGAGCGCCATCAAACAGGAGGACCGCCACCACCACCACCATCACCACGGCGGCAATGGTGGCCGCGACAAAAACGACGACGAGCCCGGAGCCAAGAGGTCCAGGTGTGACTCTTCCGAGGACGAGAGCCTCTCCGCTCAGCTGGGGGCCGGGTCCGGCTACATGAGTTTCTCCCCCAACCAGCCCCCCTTCTGCATGCCCTTCTACCTCATCCCGTCCGCTGCGGCCGCCGCTGCCGCCTACCTGCCCATGCTGGAGAAGTGCTGGTACTCCGGGGGCATGCCCGTCATGTACCCACCAGGCATGACGGTGGGCTCCGCTGGCAGCTTGCAGCCAGAAGCACTCTCCTCATCCCCCTCTACCTCCCCCTCCTCCTCCTCTTCTTCCTCCTCCTCCTCTCTGGTGAGGTCCCCCAGGGCTGGTTCCCCGGCACAACACCACCAGACCATGGAGTCCCCCGCTCTTCGGCACGCCCTGAAACAGATCCCCCACTTAAACACGGAAACCAAAGACTAAAACTGTTTTGCTTTTTTTTATCTTGTTATTATTTGTATTATTATTATTTTGGTTGAAATCCTGCCCACCGAATGTTGAGAACTTGACCCACTGGAAAGTATCAACGAGAGATATGGACAAAAAAACACTGGTACCTGTCTACCACCACAGTTTGCGCCATCAAATCTCTCCCTCTCTCCCTCTCTTTCTCTTGAGGGTCCAGGCCTCTTGTGGTCCCCTTCGTTCATGGTGCGCTCGCGATAGACTGAAGGGTAACAATAATCAGTCGGTGAATCCTGAACGCTCTCCTCATTCTTATTGTTTACAGATCACCTGTCGTGTAGCTCTGAAACACTGTGATGACGGCTAGTTCAAAGTTGAAAAAAGTGAAGAAGTCAGGAGAGTTTTTATTATTATAATAGGTTTTTTGTTTGTTCAGCCTGGTTTCTCTACACTTTGTGATGAATGTCAAAAGCCAACCCATAATGTGATGCAGTGAAAATGCCCACCCACCGTAAATCATATGGGCTTGCGCACATAACGGGTCTGTAAAGAATGTTAGATGTTGAACAAAAAGAAGCCCTCCCCAAGATAGATGCTGCTTTGAGGAGTTCATGATTATTACCTGCTGTCGATAGCTGAGCTGGGCTGTTCTTGTATTGCTATTCTCTTGCATAAACTCTCCCAGGGACAACAACAGGACCATTCTTAAAGACTAGAATGTTACCAAGTAATGTCTGGTACAATGCTAGCCAGAAATTTCTGTCATGCATTTCATCCATAAACTACCTTGCGGCTATAAGGTCACACAATGGTTTATTGTACTCAGCGGGATGGTATATCCACCAACCAGCCACGGTGGTTTGTGTCTGTTTAACGATGTGCACCATATGTGGTTTTTACATTAGCATACGTTTATGACACGTTATTATTTGTGCAACTAGATGGGAGTTCCTTTGAAGTAATGTATTATAATAATTTTTGTTTAAAACTTTTATTTCAACTTGTACATCTTTATTTTTGATACGTGACCCACTGAGTGTATTTGCGTTGTAACTAGGGAGAGAGAGGGAGTTCAAGGTTTGTTCGCTGTATGCCAAGGAAAACACGTTAGTAGCATTGTGCTAAAGCCGCGGATCTGCATCATGCTAACACATCTCTAGTCTATTGCCTTTTGCTTGTTTAAAGCAGACACAAGTCTCAATGTATTTACACTAAATCATATGTCTGTGACAAAGAGCGTGAATGTATAATGTTCAAAACAAAAATAATAGTTTTGTAAAGATGAAAGAGGTACTGGATATTTTATTTTAAGATGTAACACAGGGTGGTTTGTTGTATATATTTTGTCTATAAAGTATTGTTGATATACATTAAAAAATATTAATAAAGGTTTTTTCCCCTTGTGGAATTATGTGTTTGTATTTGGATATGCTTTATAACCATCAATACGCTCAGCTCCTGAAAACAACACACACTTGCATAACAAGACTTACATAACGTATAGAACAGCCGTTCCTCTGTTAATCAATAGTCTCAGATTACAGTTCTTCCACATGTCCACGCTCAGGACATTTTCATTAGTTACAACTAAAGTTGTAAAGACTCACATTATTGTTGCGGATTTGAAATATTAAAAGTAAATTGATTGTAGACTTACATGATAATATAGTGTTTAAGTGGTGAATTTTAGTGGTTGACTTTCTATAGCAAACTTCTATATTATATAGCATAGAATACTTGACAATAGCTTACTACTACTTTATCATAGTTTATTACTGTTACTTTTATATCAAATCAGAGAAGAAAGGTCACATATTTTAGTCTATTTGAATCATCTTTATAACAACTAAGTAGGAATGTTAGGGCACATGATTCGGGGATATACTCAAAAGTAGGCTTCTCTTTCATGTTAATAACTGTCTATCTGTATTTAAAAAAACAACTATTATTAAATAGTATTAGGAAAATCCTAAAAATATAATATTTACTGATTATTTATGATTTGACGAATTAGAGAATGTAGCCTTTTCGTTAAAACATTAAAATGGGTATTGAAGGGTTAGGAGCGTGGATTAAGCCTTTAAGAGCGCATGAGGCAACTGTGAACTTTATTATTATAATGACATGCGCGAATCTCCACCTATGGAATAATTATGCATACATTAAAGGATTATTTATTTACAGTTGTTGTCTATAAGGTTCCAATAGTCTATTCAAAAATAAATGGCTTTGTTTTTTTTTAATTTTGTAAAAAAAATTAAATAATGCTGATCCCTTTGACTACCGAAGTTGGAACAGTTTCAGAATCCCATGATCAGAATAACTGTACAACCATGGTGGCGGTTCATAGATGCAGTGCGCACGCCACCTTGTGTTGATATGGTAACACACAGTCAACGTTTACCCTTGACGGCGTCGGGGCAAGACAGGTGTCGTGCCAAGGTGCTGACCCCCCTGAAACGAAGTATCACCTGGCCGCGCGCGTGCATTTAGATTTAATCTAAGTCATTGAAAAATAGCGACATGTGGATTGTTTAATTAATCGTTTTAGTATTGTAGTTTTGTCAACGAGGTTTTGCAAAGTAACACATGGCTCATCTATTTACGTGTTACGTACGTCGTATTATTCCTTGCACTGAAATGAGAATGTCGACTGAAAAATCAAGGCCATCATATATTTATATATATTTTTTTGACTTTGAATTTTGACAATGTTTAAGTTAGGCCTATCACGTAGTCGATTACATAGTAATCCTATGTTACTGGTTGGAAGCTGGATCCATGCTGTAATTTAACCTCTTGTAAGGAATTTTTTAATTAAAATACACTTTCGATATTTAAAATTAAGATCATTGCAATAATTATAAGACATTGCTCGCGTTAATAACATCCCAGCCGGTGACCTAATGCAACAGACCAAAATTACAACACAACATTACAACGCATCTTGATAGCCATGTCGATATCAGGCGATATGTCAGCACTTTCCAAGTTGTAGGAAATCTTGTGATGCAACACTCAGAAAATAATTGAATAATAATATACCCTACGTCAGGCGACAACGTTACTACCCCAAAACACGGAAGTCTTCTGCGATCTCTGCACATTTACCGATGTTGTGTGTTTTCGGCAGCTGGATACAGACATAGTATGAATATGTGCTCCGCATTGGTGTTATTTTCTCTCGTAGTGTCATGCACTACAGAGTTTGCACCACCTTTATTAAACATAAGCTTGGATGATCCCCCCGGAACACGATGGGCGCCAATACTGGAAGTATTTGACATTAACTTTCTGAATGCCGCAATGGCTGAAATAATTGAGTAAGTTTCTGATTATTTATCATGTAGCGAATAAATAGTCTACTTGCTGATATATAAATATGAAAGTAATATTATATTGTTCCAGAGTTCTATAGTTATATAACTCCAATACAACGATTAGTAATAGCGCACATCAACTGTGCATACTTAGAAAATTGAAAGTTTATTTTGACTCAACATGAGTTATTTCTGCCATGAGGTCAGGATAGGTGTATATACAAATTGATTACTACTCGAATTACTATTGCAGCTCTACGGTTCCAAAATGGGTCCATAAAGCTGTGACTCCAGTGGTGGTGGCGTTGGAGAAGTATATTCCCGAACCGTACGCAGGCGAGATCCGTGGCATGGCTTCCCTCTCTGGAGCCAGCGTCGCAGACATTATCCTGCTTAACTTTGCCTATGAAATATCTGCGTAAGTATGTTTTCCATGCGCAGACATCTTCAACCATAGTTCCCAAGCATAACATGTAGGCCTATGTTATAATCACGAAATAACAACAGCATCACTAATAATGTGGCTGTTGTAACATAATGTGAAGTTGGCTAGAAGATGGAAATAATGGTAAAAGTATTTTGAGAGTTTTCCAAAACTGTGATGCAACACTTGAATGAATGACCACACTCTTGTATTTATTCATAGATTTTGTACAAGCATTGTTGCTCAAGACACCAAAGGAAATGTGTACCATGGTAGAAACCTTGATTACCCAAAGGAAGTACTGAGGAAAGTGACTGTCAACGTACACTTTATCAAGAAGGGGGAGGTAAGTTATCAAACCTTCATTTGGCGGTATAGTACGATGATATAGTACAATGTGGTGCAGCTGCAAAGATTATTGCTGTAAAGAACATTTTCACAAAAGCCCTTAAGCCAGTTAGTGGTTATTTATTTGTAACTTACCTTAAAGGTGGCGTATCGTGGCACATCGTTCGCTGGCTACGTGGGCCTGTGGACAGGACAGAGTCCGAAAAGGTTCACCATATCTGGGAACCAGCGTGGTAAGACCACGCTTCCCATCTTATCCACCATTTTGTTTTTTGTAAAGATTCAGTGCATTGTTCTCCTACAGGAACCCTGTGTGTATAAATGTACTGCTTGTTGGTTGCTTGTCCTCAGGTAAGGATCGCTGGTGGAACTGGTGGAAGAACATAGTCTCTGCTCTCCTTTTGAAGAGATCCCCGGTCAGCTGGTTGATCAGGGAGGTGAGTCGCAGTGGGGTCATGAGCCCTACAAATTCGGGGCTCCGGCCTAGCCCTGAATGTTTTAGCTTGTTCTGGAGCTGATTATTGGTAATTTTGTAAGTATTTTAAGACAGCGGAATTTTGCTTGTAATTGCATTTGTCGAGGTGCAATAAAGCACTGCATTCATGCATCGGCACAGATCCCGGGTGGACGGAGGGGATAAGTCCCCTCCAACTTCTGAAAAACATGCAGTTGTCCCCGCCCAATATAGCTATTTTGAAATAAATTATGTAATTGAAAATATATATTTAATAGAAGCCGACTCCACTTTTGAAATAATTCACACATAATCACAAGACTTTTTAAAGGTTTTGTTTATGTCACCCCGATGGATCCTGCTCAGAGGTCTTAACCGTTGCATATACTATTAATGGTTGGGTGTCTGTTACAGCAGATCATGTGATATACATTGGGGATATTATTGATGTCCCCTCCAAAAAGTTCATGTTTGTGGTCCCCCCCCCCTAAGTTGTAATGTGATCTGCCCCTTTGCATTCATGCCGTCAGTAAAAATCTTGTCATGGCATCTAAAAATATAATAATATAATGTGGCAAGTAGTCAGCTTATTCCTCAAGTGGTTTATTGTTATTGGTCAACGATTGAAAACAAATAACCATAGAAATATTAGAATCACCATTTTACATCATTCATCAACAACATCAACAACCTGTCGTGTAGCCATTCAATTATTAATAACAACGATAAATTAACAAAGTACTCGTCGCCTGGCTTCCTGGGTAATCCCACACATCATAAGCACTAGCATGTAACTGCTGTTAGCTCTACCTAGCGATTCTCTCAAATATATATTGGTTCAAAACTAAACCCATCAACCCAAAACAGATTCATAAATACAAAAGTCAATAGAGTAGCTAAGTCACGCCCACCTCATGTGTCACACCTGGATGTAAGGAACGATGTGAGTCAACTGAGCTAAATCTAAAAAGTTTCAATTTCAATCTGAATCTCCATGAAGTGTTGCTTGCAGGGTTTGTAGAAGAGCCCGTCCACATTAGTTTACTGGCGTAAAGTATGACTCAAAGAGGGAGCAAAAAGCAGCGGGAGTAACTTTGATGAAAGTGTGTGATCGACTCTGTGCATAGCAAGGCTTAGTCATCAGACATTGGTAAAGAGAGAGTTTGGTTAGGAGAGTGTTGTAGCCTATACTGAGAATGAGAGAAAGTGACAAAAACTGCGGTTTTGACAACAGTTAACTACAACCGATCCCTCTTTGCAGCACACTCTCACAAGTTTTTGAATCGCGATATGAAGAGAGATTCGAAATGCTTGTGTAAACAGTGTGTATATTTGATACACACCAGACCTTAGAAGGAGCAGTGGACTTCCAGGAGGCTGTTCTTAGGCTGTCCAAGATCCCCATCATCACAGGGGTCTACTATATCATTGCGGGGGTGCGGCCCGGGGAAGGAGCGGTGATAACCAGGGACAGGAATGGCCCTGCCGACATCTGGCCATTGGATCCTTTGAACGGAGAGTACGCAAAACCGATGACAATGTTGCAATGATCAACAGAGACAGCTGTGGGCAGTGTTTGGGTGTGGATTTAGATAATATGTTTTTATGTTTTTTTCATTTCTAGATGGTACCGTGTAGAGACAAACTCTGACCATTGGCTGCCTTCCCAAGGCGGAGGTCATCGTCGAAGGTGTGTGGCTGTTCTGATAGCTAGCTAATAAGTAATATAAGTATAATAAGTCATAATCATCTTCAACATATTCATCATATAACCAGAGTTTTCTGGATATTAAAGAGGAAAACATGTCTTGGGTTGTGGTGGCATAGTAGTGCATATTCTTTTTGTACTTTTAGAGATGAAGCCGTCAAGGCGTTGAATGCTACCGGCCAGAAACAAATCAACTTGGCTACTCTTTATCAGGTATGTGCTATACAAATACATCAAAATGGAGGTGAAATTCTACCTTATAAAATATCCAAACATAAGTATTAGTATTAACACTCACCTTTCCCCTCTACAGGTTTTGTCTGTGTATCCAGTGTGCAATGGGTAAGTGGGATTTAACACACAGTATTTATCTATGGTTTTTATCCTTATCTATTGGTTTCGCTCGTTGTTGAGTGTAAATATCTGGACATGGTTTGGTATTTGGGCACAGAGAGGCTTTCAGTGCCTTCAGCAAAACATATAACCAGGCCTTTGTTTGACATGGCTGTTAGGCAGTCAAGGAAGCACAATGGTCATTTTATAGTTTCTAACCAGAAACCTTATGTCTATGGGTAGCCTACATGTTTTCATTTTATTCTGTCATTATCCTGTTTATGTTGAATAATGTAATACTCAAAAATCAACATTTAGCATTGTCTAATTGATTGAATTACATTTTTTGATTTTAATTCATTGTAATATTCTCAGAATTACTGTTTACACCACCACCATGAGTGCAGCAATTCCCGGGGAATATAACACTCTTGTCAGGCCGCAGGTAATGAAAAAAATTTAAATTCTTTCTTATTTTTTGGTTTTGTCGTTGAGGAATCATGCTGCAATTAATTTGTGTGTTGATTTTTTCCAGTAGTGACATCTTTCCTTCTTTCTTTTTGTTCCTTCTTTCTTTTTCAACCCCAACAAGGGTTGTCACGAGAACATGTGAATCTAAAATTTGGGATCAACAGAAATGGGTTTGAAGAGTCATTTTTTGTATCTTCAATATAGAACACAAAATGTTGATATAAGTTAAATAACTAACTAGCTAGTCCGTCTAACACTCAAGAGATTATTAAACATAATGGATATGTAATTATCCATGCTAATATGTCTAAGTCTTAAGGTCACTACAACAACACAGAATTTTTGCACTGTGAAAGATGTCAATCAGACCTCTTGTTTCGAGGAAACACGCCAAAGGAGAATGGCTGGATGGATGCCACCTTCTTAATGCTACACCTTACATAATTAGTTGCAGGCCTATCACTCACTAGTGGCTGGGTCGTCTTGTGTAATTAATTAATGATTAATAAAAGTTAAATTAGTTATTTAGAAGGTTATTGTTTAACATTAGTTCAAATAAATTATGAAGATGGTGCTGATGTAATTGAGTGTTGTTCAAATTGACCACTGATGGGCGTAGCTACTTCTGGCGGGACACTAATCATGTGCCACTATCAACTGACTGCTAACGCGGTCCAATCAAACGCACGTACACTAATATGCGGTCAATTTAAGGTCTTTCATCTCAAACACACACTCTGCGAAGTTAAGTGTGCTGAGCAGAATTTCACCCACCACCTCAGCCTCCACCTGCTTTGGTTCTGCTCTGTATTGTATGTAACCTATACAATGGGTTGAGATATCTGTACCCCATGGGGGATTGTATAGTGCTCCCTGTTGTCAAATGTTGGTATGCTGTTGGTATTCTGTATCTGACATCTGTATATCGTGCTTTAAATCATACAGCAGGGAGCAACAGAAAAGAGTGGAACCATACCGCCAAACTAAATTGTATTACCATTTCATGACATAAATGGTTAAATCTGTGACATGAGTGATTCCTGACAGAACTAGGCTTATGGGGATTTGATGCCACTGCTAGATGGGCAACATTTGATTAACCTTGAGAAGAAATACAGAAGAGGGAGAGAGTTAGGAGTGCAATAGGTGCCAAATGGGCAAAAAGTGACATGATGGCAGCATAAAATACACAAACAAAATTGATTTCTTCTGTGCATCCTCTGGTCAACATGTCATTGGTCTCCAAGGAAATATCTGGAGACAGAACTGATCTAAACAATTTGGTCTTTGTCAATGAATGTATCAAAAACTGCTACGACGTCTACGACTACTACAGTTATCCGCAGTGATACTACACACTTAGAAGGCATTCACTTTGCCCTGAAGTTTAATTGTTATTTCTATAAGTTGAACCAGTGGGGGAAGAGAAGGCTGCAGTGAACAGTGGTGTAAGAGTGTTTGGCGAGGCACCCAGAAAAATGTGAATAAATGTGGAACAAAAAACATTTGTCAACACACACAGGTGAAATAACATAAGCTTACTGACGCGTGTACACACACACACACACCCCCACACATTCACAAACACAAACACACCGTGTGGTGGAAATTCTTTGAACTGTATTGACAACGCAACTAAGAATAAACTTAAAGAGTTTATTGTAATAAAGGGTAAAAAATAGAATAAAATAAAAGTAGTCTCTGCGCAGAGAGGCCACACAACACGACAAGCATACAAAGGTTGAAGCGCTGTAGTGTGCCCAGAACAATGGGCACACTCCAGTGTTAAAGCAGGAAAACGTCCGGTCTCAGTTCCCCTAGGGCGATAAGCGTGGTACAAACAGTGAAATGGTTACTATAGATAATAACTAAGGGGTCTCAGTGTCTTAGTGTCTTGCGAACAACATGTCTTATGGAAATTTCCATTACATTTCCTCCCTTTTGATCATAATCAAACATTATGCATCATACTAGCAACACATTTTCAACATGGGTTATAAACTAAATACCTCTCAACATTTCTAATTCCCATATTGCCACTTACTTGATTATAACAACCATATAGCATAGAGTATACGTGCACAAAAAAACTTAACCAAAAATAAAAAAAAACATCAGCCGATGTGCTTTGTCTTGTCTCATAAAAAACAGGCACTTTTCTTGAACATGATATCATAGCTCAAATCTGGAACTCTTCTGATGTATTCGGTTTTCAAGTCAACATTGTCGTCCTGAAAATTGTGAGTGTTGAAAAACACTGACTATGGCTCTCATCATGAGGCCTTGGACACAGGGAATTATACAACATCCGCATAACCCTAGCAAGGCAATAGCAGCTATGAGAGCAACACCAACAGTTTTAATATGCGTCAATCAATTCACTTCAGTGTAGTTGGTTTGGCTTCAGTGTAGTACTTAGCTATGGGTAGTGGCCTGGATAGCAAGGTGAGTAGGCGTTGGCTCCGGTTCCAGAGATTTGGGTGGTTTTCGTGCCATGGGATGGTACTAAGTGTGTACAAACAGGATAAAATCATTCAACACAAAATTATGCTTAAAAAGTAATGCAATCATTACAGTCAGAACATCAAACACTTCACTCCTTCATGGTTTAAGAAGCACTATCATATACCGTAATGACCAAACGGAAAATACAAACTGGATATTAAAACCTTCAACATTAATGATACGAATATGTAAGAAAATAGGGAATTTAAACATCGTCGTTGAGGAAAGGGGGTACCCAATCAGGAATTGGATTCAAGTCATGGTCATGGTCATCAGGGTCACTGTAAGATAAGAGCTGATACCGGGCCATCTGATGGGAGATTCCACATTCTATGGCTCTCATCATGAGGCCTCGGACACAGGGAATTATACAACATCCGCATAACCCTAGCAAGGCAATAGCAGCTATGAGAGCGGTCAAAAAAGCAGTCCAACCATGCCCACATACCAGTCGTCATAGCCAGACATTACTGCAAGACGACTGCTGAGTGTTTCTAGCTTGGACAGTGCCCTCTGCACAGAGCCATCTGATGCCGTGTTGTAAGGAATGACAGTGCATCAGGCATCCCCAAACATAGAGCGTACGCCACCTTTTTCGGCCAAGAGCATATCAAGAGCAATCCTATTCTGCCATGCCATGAGGGATGTGGCAGACAATTACTCTGCCATGCCCTTAACAGCGTCTCTAGTTGCATTGACGAATAGCTGTTGATTGTAATAAATTAAATTGATCCAATTAACATTTTTATTTATGGTACACCACCAACAGAGGGTTGATTCTAACCCAGCAAGTACCTGATTACGGGCTTTAAATTCAGAAGGGACCCCACGAGGGACACCAATGCTATCTAGGTATACATGGTCATCAAAGGCAGAGAGACCGGAGCGCCTCCTCCGAGAGGAGAGGAGAGAGCATCTCCTGTTGGGGAATCAGAATGATAGTAAGCGGTTGTGCCAACATAACCCCTGCCAGTTCTTGCCAAGGGTTGTATATAGGAACTGACCCCCACAGGCCCAAAAGACATCGGGGATGACCACATTTTTTTGTGTCATGGCGGTATGAGGATCGTCTCATTTGCAAGTTCCTGTAGTTGACCCTGATGACGTGTCTGTGCTTACCATTGTGAAGCCTGAAGTTGAGGTGGTGTGGTTGATGAGCCAAACTTTAGTGCAATTTCCAGTGAAGTTGGACTTATGAAGTGGGGCTGTTCAATTTCTGTATATGGGCAACTGGGAGACGTTACTACACCGTCCTGCGGCCCCTGCTCTCAGAGAGGTTCCCCAGTACATTAAGCACCAGAAAGGACATAACGGGGACTTGTCGCTCTGCGGGGTGCAGGTGGTGAAAGTTTCTCTAAGCATCGCTTTATCAATTGTGCTGATGTTACAACCGGAGGAGTTATATGGGATTGGCCAAACGTACATCCGAGCCCGTCCATTGGAACAGGCGATGCAGCTGGAAGTGTTCAGAGATCTAGCTGTGTAACTAACATCTTGTAACCAAAGATTGGATGAGGAGTTGAACACCTGTGCTCTATGCTGCTGTACTAATTATCGGAGTGGATTCATTAGCTGTCTGATGGAACGATTCAGGGAGTCAGTGGAGTGGTCCGTGCGTGTGGTGTTGGTGTCTCGTCGATTGAGGTATTCTGTCAAGTAGATGGGGACGGTGATCATCAGGGCGATGAATAGGATGATCCCCATCGACCGCCGCAGGCTCCAGCCTTGCGCGCGGAAGGGATGCCATGGTCCTGGCGGCCGTCCTCTTTGGGGAACCATGTTTTCGGCAGCGCTAGGCTTGCACCGACAGGTTTATTGCTTTCCAGATGATGCTGGGGTTCCCTGAGATGGAGCTGGCACCCGTCGGCAGTGGTTGGCGTGGACCCACGTGACCCTTTCAGCAACCTTGACGGCCGACTGGGTTGTCAGCAACACCTGATGAGGTCCACCTGGCGAGTGTTTCCAGCTTTTCCTCCTTAGGTCTCGCACTACCACCCAGTCACCGGGTTTCAGGTCGTGGAGTGATCCTGTAGCAGGTTTTGGGAGCGCCTCTTTCACCCCTCGATGTATCTGTTGGAGAGTTGAGGACAACGTTATACAATATCAGAGCATTAGGTCATCACAATGGTCTGTTGATGGTGGGGGTCCTTTTACTGGGCCTACCCCTGTGTTGGTGGGTCGGCCGAAAAGGACCTTGAACGGGCTTAGCCCATTTTTTGCTCTGATTCTTGTGCGCATGTGCAACAATACGACCGTTAATGCCTGTACCCATGACATGCCCATTTCCGCACAACACTTAGCCAATTTTGATTTTAAGGTGACTTTTTCTCGTTCTACTGCCCCGCCACTCGCGGGGTGTGTTCACAAATCTATTCCTAGAAACGCGCTGATCTGTCTGATTGCTGCATTCAAGTGTGAGCCATCGTTGCTACAAATTTTTGCTGGTATGCCCCATCTCGGTATGATTTCCGTGACTAGAGCTTTGGCTACTGCACCTGCGTCCACTTTCGATGTTGGGAAAACTTCAACCCATTTAGAGAACATATCGACTATGACTAGGCAATATTTCTTCCCCACACTCACACACGTTTGATGAAATCCATCTGTAGATGGTCGAATGGTTTGTCAGGCGGTGGATGGGCCGCGGGTGTGGTTCGAATTCCGCGACCAACGTTGTTAGTGGAGCAGATAACACGTCACAAAAAGTTTTTGAGTAATTTGCGAAGCCCTTTGTGTTCCAATGTTGATTGATTGCTGCCTGCATTCCCCCTTTTGACACATGGTCCCTCCCATGTGTCAACTTTGCATAATGGGGATACAGCCAGCGGAGGAGGCACGGCTTACCGTCTGGCCCCACCCATATACCATCTATTTTGATGCACTCAGCCTTCTTCCATTGCGCCCTCTCCTTGTCAGAGGCGCATTGTTGGAGGTCTGCCAGTGGCGCTGTGGGAGTATCTGGGTCAGGGACAGAGTCATGTACACACAATGCATGTGGTTTGCCGCCCCTAGCGGCTGCTTTTGCTACTATGTCTGCACAAGCATTGCCCCTAGACACAAGGTCGTCACTGTTTGTGTGAGCTTCACATTTGCAAATTGCTAATTCAGCTGGGAGTAGCACCGCCTCTAGCAACTCAGCAACCAAGGTGTGGTGGGCGATGGGTTTGCCTGTGGATGTTAGGAAGTCCCTATGTTTCCATAGGGTGCCAAAATCATGTACTACGCCAAATGCATAGCGACTGTCTGTGTAAATGTTAGCTGATTTTCCTTCAGCCTGTTTACAAGCCTCTGTCAAGGCTATCAGCTCAGCAGCCTGAGCTGAGAGATTATTCTCGCGGCTATCATTAGATCATCAAGGTATTGATTATGTCTCATGGGGAGTCACTACAGCAAACCCAACCTCGTTAAGACCTGTTTCCTTATTGCCAGAGGCGGAGCCGTCCACGAACAGTTCCACTTCCGGGTTGGAAAGTTGAACCTCCTTCAGGTCCAATCTTGCAACGCTTTACAGTGATGTTAGGCATTTCAAGCAGGCATGTGTTGTAGCGCAGCCATCATGCAGCAGAGAGGTGACAGGTTTTCTGATCTAATAGTAATAGGGACACAGCATGGGGAACGAGCAGGGTAAGATCTGTATAACCTACAAAGTCTCTGGAGCTGTGCACTGCCTTCTCTGCAGCTGCCACTGCACGTAAGCACATAGGCAAACCTGCTGCCACTGGATCTAATCTGGTGGAGAAATATGCTACTGGTCATTGTCTGCCCCCATGCTCCTAGAGCAGTACTGATGTCATGTAGCCGTTACGTTCATCAACAGTCTGAGTAAAAGGTCGGGTCGGGTCTGGTAGACCAAGTGTCGGGGCCTGCTGTAAGGCCCTCTTCAGCCCACAGAACGCTTCTTCTGCCTCTGGAGTCCAAACCAACTTGGAGCTAGGTGTCACCCCTGACCTGTGAGGGGACCTCAGGGGTCCTTCCAATGCTGAGTAATTAGGGATGAGCGTTCTGCAGTAAGATGTGGACCCTAAAAATGACTTTAACTGCTTAACTGTAATGGGTTTGAAAATGGCCCTTATGGCCTCTACCCTCTTGTCAGAGAGTCGTACCCTCTGGAGTGATCTGATGGCCTGAAAAAATCTCTCTCTGTGTGCACCATTGCAATTTGGATACACTGGCCTTGTGGCCTTGTCTATGTAAACGTTGTAGTAAATCTAACGTGGCCTTCTCGGACTGCTCTCGTGTGGGCACGGCTATCATTAGATCATCAAGGTATTGAGCAGGACACAGCCATCCGGCAGTGTCAATTTATCGAGGTTGTCCTGGAGGGCCGGATTGTAAATGATGGGTGACTCAGCATAGCCTTGTGGCAATCGCGTCCACGTGTACTGTTTACCTTTGAACGAGAATGCAAACCAATAATGGCTGTCCTTGTGCACACTGAAAAAGGCGTTGCTGAGATCTACCACTGAGAACCATTTACATGATGGTTGAATACACGATAGGATAGTGTACGGGTTTGGTACGTTAGGTGCACGTTGGTGCACCGCGTCATCTACTGCTTTTAGATCTTGCACAAAACGCCATTCTGTCGGTTGGTCCTGCCCGCAAATTTTCTTTACCGGGAAAATGGGGGTCTGTACCGGAGAGCCGTCGCATGGTACTATAACTCCAGCCTGCAACAGAGAGTTAAAGACTGGGGTTATACCGTTGATTGCTTCTGGTTTAATCGGATACTGGTGTGCACGTGGTCTAAAAGCGCCTTTTGGAGTTATTTCAATGGGCTGCATGTCTTTAATAAGGCCCACGTCATATTTGTTAGCGGCCCACAGATCCGAGGGGACTTTTTTTGAGTGCTGGGATGTCCTTGACATCGCATTTAGCCATTCTCTGCTTTTTACCCCCCTTCTCGGCGCCTAGCGCCACTGTTCTTCTGGCCTGCCCTAACATGTTACATTGTTGTCTATAAATAGACGGCTCATGCAGTGAGTGGTGTACCTCTACCCCTGGAGTGGGCGTCCCTTCTCAGCCCACGCGCTTCTGGCACTCCTTAACTTGAGATCCTGCCACTGATCCGAGTGACCTTTGGCGAGTGACACGTGGGGAACGGAACCTGGAACACGGAAGGGGTAAGGCTGGGGGACACTCCCCCCAGAGCACCACTCTTGTCTGTTTAACCCACGCAGAGCGCCCGTGCTCGGCCTCGGCCCCTGTAAAGAGACTCTGTCCAATACATTTTATCCAACATAAATTTTTCATCCAATTCTTCCTTCTTAAACCATTTATTTTCAAATTCCTCATCTGACCCTTCGTGTGTGTGTGCTGTGCAGTGTAAATCTGTTTCTAACATGTAGTTAGTGCCTGAACCCTTAGTGCGTGTGCATGCTTTTTCAACTAAGGTTTTGTTGATGGAGGGGACGGCGGTTGGGACAAGGTCCCACTGATAAATATACAGTGGCGTGCCGGGGCCTTGTTTCACCATAGTACGGTGTTTTTCCCAATCAGAGTACCGTTGGATGATTAGTCCATCTGGTGTTGATACCAGACAGATGCCCCGTTACACATTCAATCGCATCCCATCAAATTGACGGGACAGTGAGGTGAATACAGGAAACTGTGTTTAAGAGATCCACTGTCATCATCCTCACATGCCAATGGTGACGTATAACATTCTTTTATAACGTTACCCGACGCGGTAATTGAGACAGTGCTGCGACCACTCATTTTAGGCGTGGTTGGCAGCGCGGCTATTACTGACTCGGTGGCCCCGGAGTACACAAAAAATTCTACACACTGTTCGTAAATCATCAGAGAAAACTTAGGCATTTTACGCCATGCAATAACATCAAACTTTGCATATGTGCCTGTCAGCGGTGTAAGTGTGTTTTCTATTTCTACATTTCTGTTTGTAATCATTGGTGAGAGTGTGTGTGGTGTGACACTTCCCTTATCATCATCGTCGCTGCCGTCCTCGTCGTTGCTCGTCACTACATCAAGGGTCCCTCCATCGCCGTCCTGCACCCCTCCATCACCCTCCATCGCCGTCCTGCACCCCTCCATCACCCTCCATCGCCAGTCAGTTCGACTTGGTGAAATCATCCGTGCCCCTGCGCCCACGACGGGGCCTCTTTTCTTCTGGGCAATCCCGGGACCAATGTCCTTTCTTGCCACAGTTGAAGCACTTGTCTGGTCCCGCTTTCCCGTCATCTCTGCCCCCATTGTTGCGGCCACCACGGAATCGCCCCCCTCTTCCTCGGGCCTCGTCTGTCTAGTCCTCCTCCCCCGCGGTTGTCTCTGCCAAGGAAAAAGCTGCATGGTGGAGGTCGAGACTCGCATGGTGGAGGTCGTCGTCACGCCTGTCCCTCTGCCTCTGTTGTCTGTCTTTAATGTTCTTTTCAGCTTGGAGGGCGTGTTGTTCGATCGCCGAAACCTTCGCTATCCCCCATCCGACCAGGTGATCCCTGACCCTGTCTGCGATGGGTTTCTTCAGGCCGTTCAGCAGTGCATTCCGGAGATGTGATTCCCACACCATGACCGCGGTTTCTTGGAGAAACCGCCGCCGCGGTGGTTCCAGTCCACTGTTCTCATTGAACACCTCCGTCAGGTGCAGGAGATATTGATCACATGTCTCGTCGTCTCTTTGCCTGCACGTGTCTATTTTGTGCATATCCATGCGTCTCAGGAACTGGTCTCGTAGCGCCACCTGGATCCGGGCGAGGGCGTTGCGGTACTGGTTTCCTGTACTCTCGAAGTCCACGGTTTGCACTGCCAGGTTGTTCTCGGGACATATTTGTGCGAGTCGACCAAAGTCGGGCCCCATCAACAGGCGACGTAGCTCGAACATCGTGGGGCGGAACTCTTGGCAGAATGCTCCAAGATCCCTCCCGAATCTCTCTCCTCCCACCTCGGCAGGATTTGGCAGATGTGCCATAGATTCTTTATTATCAGTCACTGTCCGTGGTCTATACACCAACATGCCGTCGCCATCTTGTCCTGCGACCTCGATCATTGGTGCCATGACGTGTGGGGCGTCCTCCCCGTCGTGGCTGGACGCCATGCGGTCGCCATCTTGTGTCTCCACACATTTCTTGGTCTTTTGTCTGGTGACTGGTCTCGGGTCTGGTGGTGTAACCGGATGGTAGGGGTCCAGGCTGGGGTAGAGGGTGAGGGTGGGTTTGGCTGGTCGGGCTGGTAGGGCTGGACGGGCCGGTCTTTTGGGAGGGGCGCAGTCCAGGTCTGGATTCACCTTGACGCACTGAGAGCAGAGAGAACAGAGTGGGCAGTTACCAGTCCTCTCCACGTTTTTCTATCTCTTTTACCTGCCCCCTCCATCCAAGTCATCAATGCTAGCCATTCAGCTCTGAATGGTTTCTTAACCTTTTTCTTTCTATCATTCTCCTCTCTCTCTTGTAACCTTTCCTTCAGTTTGGCTAATTGTGCTAAAGTAAAACTTCCTATCTTCGGGAATCCAAAATCCCCGACCCAATTTTCGATTTGTATTAAACTCCCTTCTCCATAATTTGTTTTCATATATATCATGTTTGGAGACAACTCCATCGTCTCCTCTTTTTTTGATTCGTTATTACCCATGATTAATCTATTCCCTCGACTAGTTTTGTTCAGGACCGTATTTGTAGCTAGCTTTTCTTCGGCGTCCTCGACGCCAGTTAAGTAAATGCTCGTCGACAATACTCCCGGTTTCTACTAAACCTTGGTTGAAAAATACTCTATCGTACCTTGTACGACTCGTACCTTGTACGATTTAGATGTCCTTGATATCTGACTTCCTTGAGGTCCTTGAATAGCATCCGTCTTACAAAACCCAGTCCTTCCAATCCAATTCCAATCCAATTTTTCTTAACCAAATGATTTAATACTTTTCATGTCAAAACACGTTCAGAATTATCTCACCGTTCGTTTTTAGATGATTCCAGCGTCGGGCCTGCGAACCCCGGTTGGTCCCGCCTCCTCCTCTCCACTCGTCTGACGAGGAGGTTTGAGGCCCAATGGGGATGATCAGTCAGCCGGGTCCTCCACGAAGTCCACTCGTGGAGGCTACAAAATTTGTGGTGTTTGTGGTGGAAATTCTTTGAACTGTATTGACAACGCAACTCAGAATAAACTTAGAGTTTATTGTAATAAAGGGTAAAAATAGTATAAGATAAAAGTAGTCTCTGCGCAGAGAGGCCACACAACACGACAAGCATACAAAGGTTGAAGTGAGCCCCCAACAGTGGGCACACTCCAGTGTTATAGCAGGAAAACTTCCTTGAGGGCACGGCTGCAGATAGGGATGCCACTACTCCTTTCGGCCGTCCCAGGAATGCAGCTCGCGGTACCGCTGCGTCTGAGTCAGCCGAGGCTGTCTCAACCGGGCGAGGCTGTCTCAGTCAGCCGAGGCTGTCTCAGTTCCCCTCAAGGTCGATAAGCGTGGTACAAACAGTGAAATGGTTACTATAGATAATAACTAAGGGGTCTCAGTGTTTTAGTGTCTTGCGAACAACATGTCTTATGGAAATTTCCATTACACCTACCACCTGGACAAAGTAGTGTAGTGGCAAGGCTTTGCTTTGCTCAGCAAAATGTTGTCAGTTTAAACCAACTGACCAGTGTATATTCTTCTGCCTCAGAAACTGCTTATCATGTTTGTCTGGTTATAATTTTACATCATGCTGCAAAAAGGTTAGGTCAATCAGCAAACATTCGTGGCTCTGAAGGTTGTGAAGAGTGCGACAATATTCACAGAGACGGCTCTCGATGAGATCAAACTGCTGAAATGTGTCAGTTGGCCTTTTTTCTTCCTTGGTTATTCATATCTAATGCAGTTAACTACATTATGATTTTATATTTAATATATTTTCCTTTTGTTTTTGCCATTAATAAGCTAGGTATAAGATATAGATACCTGTATTGTCTTGCAACAACATTGTAGGAATAATATTATCAATAATACATACTACTTCTACTACTACTACTACTACTACTACTACTACTACTACTACTACTACTACTACTACTACTACTTCTATTACTACTACTACTACTACTACTTCTACTACTATTACTACTTCTACTATTACCACCGACTACAGGAAAC
>OOFG01065796.1:0-10537 GCA_900323295.1 Molva molva | reverse complement strand
ACTTGCATGGGCCGTCACAATTCCGGCGGTGAATTATTTTTTGATAATTCACCGTTGCTAAGCATATAATGACCGCTGTCAAGGAAAGTGGATTTTTTGCCGTCTTTCGTATCACTCCGCAAGTAGTCCGGTAACTTATCAACCCCAGCGTACTCGGTTGCTAAGCGACGTCAACGTCTTTGGCGGACTATTTCTCTGCTGATCAACACTACGAATGCTGGTAACAAATAAATTGTAAAAAGACACACCGTGTGAAGTTATTTTTTCGTTTTGGCAAGTAGCCCTGTAATAAGCGGGATAATGTATAGAACGTCGCCGGTCATTATCGAAAATAATGACCGGCGTTCTATACATTTTAATACATTCTAAACATACATTGTGTTTTGAACTTTTGCAAAATAAATAATTAATACTCTGATAACTCTGCCTGTTTTGATTGAGAATACTCATTAAACGTTGGGTTGGTAATATTGCCGTTCATCATTAGGCCTATTCCCGCAGCAGATGCGTTGCATACTAAAAATAGATAATAGATAAACGAGTAATGGATTGATCCTCGAGGAATTCCTTCGATCCCTCGAGTTTGGAATTTACTACTCGTGCCCATCCCTAAAATAAACCACAGCAGAAAGTATGAAAAAACATTCAAATTAATTCCTTGTGTGAAGGAATGAAGTCAAAGCTCTCCATCTTACCAGTATGGCCCTGAAGACTGTGGAGCTGATTCCATCCGCAACCTCAAACTCTCCTTTCTCATTGGGTCGTGTGAAGTTATGATCTCGCCCAGAACCAAACATCCTATTGAAAAAGGAGAAAACGGAAGTGATCAATACAGTGTATTATTGTATCTGTGTACTGTTTCAACCATTGGAACAAGAAATAATTCAAAAACCAATCAATTATCAATAATCATCTCTGCTGAGATCATCTGCATTTCACCTGAAATCTTAAACTGATCACACCATGGCCTTAGACGTAAATACATGACAGCCTTTTGTGTTGTCAGGGATTAAGAAATCAATTAAGAAAACACTGGGTGTCTACATCTCACATCTCATCAGGCAGACATAAGCTGTTGTATACGTGTATCATGCATATCTAAAGCCAGTGAAGTTTTCCATCTGTTGGGACATGCGGGGGATCCCCACGCTGGATCCTCACCTGCCCAGCATGGTGTTGGGCTGGGCCGTGAAGATGGCGGGGTCCACCACGAATCTGGTGTTGTCAACGATGAGCGTGACCCGTTCTCCGGCACGCAGCACGCCACGCGGACCCTCCTTGGTGCCCACGTCATACACGTAAATCATGTCACAAGACCCGTGAGCGAGTGGCACGCCCAGGGGCTTGGGGTGGGGCAGCACCCCCATCAGGGCTCCTCCGATTGGGGAGAAGGGCAGCGATGCCCGGGGCGGCCGGGGGCTGGACGACCTGGAGGAGGAGCCTCCGTCACCGCGTTCGCGGTCTGGAAGAAGCCAGAGAGACGCGCCAACATGTGGGAGAGTGTGTGTGTGTTAGGGCTTGGCGGTATGGATAAAATCAAATATCTATATTTTTGACCAAATACTTCAATATTGAGACAATATTGTAGGGATTGGTGCATTCAACTAACTAATTCAACTAATATTTACACAATGATTTTGATAAATAATCATCAGTAATGTGGACTTAATGACTAAGTGGGTTAAGGCAAATAATAGAACAGCTAAGTCTGGTAAGTTCAGAAACCGACACTTTTCCGTAATGCAGCCTTTAAAACAAGGAAAAGACAACACTTATGACATATAACGATATCCATAAACTAAAGATGATATCTAGTCTCATATCGAGTTATCAATATATTGCCCAGCGCGTGCCCGCTATTAAACCCTGCCGTATTCTTTGCTGTAGTCTGCTTGTTTTTTGTTTGTTTTTTTACACACCCTTTTCGCAGACTCTCTGCAAGCTCCACCCCCCGAAATGTTATCTCTGAGTTAGAGTATCTTCCCTTCCCTGTAAAATCCTAGGAGTCTAGCGGTAGTCATAGTGTTCAATTCCCGGCCGAAAGGTTCTGGGGACGAACTCCAATCCCCGTTGTCTGCCTGTAGGCGTCCTTGTGCAATACACTTATCTGATCATTCATGACATGCATCTCAATCCACTGCAAGTGTAATCGCTAAATCACAGTAAATATCAGTGTGATATTTACTAATATATCACACTGCTCCTCACCATGCTGACGTGTCGGCGAGGTGACGTTCCTGATGCAGGGCGTTAGCTGGCACTCTCCACGCTCATGCGAGGAGTCTCGGGAGCGGTCACTGGAGCGTCGCCGCTGGTGCTCCCTGTAGTGTTCCGCACCTCCACCTCCTCCTCGCTCGCCTCCTCCGCTGGCACCACCAAATGCAGACGCACCCGCTCCGTACGCACTCATGCCGCTGGCAAGATGCTGCTGTGGGTGGTTATGGTCCAACACGGACGAGCCACAATGCTGCTCACTGTGGGGAGGGGAGAGATTTTTTACAATTCAATCGTGCGTGATGGACTGGTCGAGGCGGATTAAAATGGAAGATCAGTTCACTTCGTCTTTTCTCACCCAGGCCAACAACTATTTTGTTGGCAAAAATGGCAAAAATGCATGCCATGCCAATGCCTCAATGCAACAAATGACCAAATGAAATTAGTAATAACATTTGCTAATGTCATATCAAAGGAAATACAGTTCTCAAGAGTTTTTCGTTTATGTGTTTAGGAAGGCATTTGTGCTCACATATATAACCTGGCAAGGAATTTAATATACTGGGTTGATAGGAGGCCCGGTGCAGCTTCGCCTCCTGACGAGTTAAGTGGTCCCGAGCAGGATAGTAAGAGGTGCTGCCTTGTCAGCACATGGGTGCCTGAGTGACTGAATTTTACATCTGTACCTGCTGCAAGGCACCATTAATATTAATTAAATATTTATTGCAAATGTACACAAAGGGTGAAAAGAAGCATGTCTGCTTACAAGTGTGCTAAACACATTTCCATACTTAATGTTTGTTGAGCTCAAGCCATAATAGAGGACCATGCAAACACTGAGAGAAACCTTGTGATAAAATGCTGGTTTGAGAGTCTGGTTTGCTTTTTAAAACCCTACAATGAAAAGTGCACACTTGCTATATATGCAAACCATCTGGAATTGCTCTGTGCAACTCACTGTCCAGATACACTATACCTTTCATAGTGTTTCAAAGTATGTCATGCATAGCTGGCTTACTAACTTAATGTATGGCTGTCAGGTTGGATCTTACAGTATTGAAAAACATAAGTTTTAGCTGCAGAAGCACACCACACACACACACCCATCAAGGTCCAACATCGAAGATTAATGCTTCTAGCCCACCCCCAAGATTAAGTTAAAAATGGGTATTATATGACACGTCTGCTAGAATTAGATAAATACTGAACAAGGCAAACAAAGAAAACAATAAAGATCTGCTGCAGTCTTTAACAAACGAATGCAAATGACTCAGTCACTTGGCAGCCAATTGTTGATAACCTACAGACAATCTTTTTTTTATCTCCCCCCCTCTGAGTGTCTGTGCCCACATCCTAGTGCCAGATGTCCATTGTGCAAACTGGTGGTGTCCTTGAAGATTAGGGTCACTCTAGCAGTGCACACACACACACACACACACACACACACACACACACACACACACACACACACACAGACACACACACACACACACACAGAGAAACAGTCGCTTATATACGCTCAATTTACAACGCAAATGCGTAGTTCAAGTGATTCTAGTGATGACATATCAATAATTGGCTCATTGTCTTATCTGAATGGGGATCGTATAGCATATGCGGCGTCCTGCAGCTTGCCAGGAACTCAGGCGGGTGCTCTACCATCGGTCATAGAAAGAACAAAGGAGGTAGGGGTATGCTCATCCTGCAAAAGGTGTTGCAAAGCCACAGCTAGCGAGATTTTACAGGCCAAACCAAAATTATATATCATGTTTTGACATTTCACCTCGCTGCCCGCCTACGACAGGTGTATTGTATAAACCCAATATTAAGCCACTACGAAAAATCAGGCAAATAAACATGTCGCTCCAAGTCTATTTTAAGCACTGGTCGTGAGCAGTGCTAGTGAAAGTAAAGGGTCCCATTCATTATTTATACTGCTGACACGGCTAGCATTGAACCGAAAGAAAGGTGCAGCATAAATCCAAATGTATTGTCAACGAAGATACAATTAAAACAGCCATCGTTGTCATTTGAATTTGAATATATATTTCAAGTTTAAAAATGAAACATAGTTAGCAGTGAAGTAGCCTTGTAATTATCGTAAGCTTAACACATGAAAATAAAAACACGATGCACAGAGCGGCATTTCATCCACCTACCAGTCGGGATCACCGGGCAAACTAAAGACAAAGCAGCAGGGGACGAGCTGCGGAATGACAGCAGCGCAGAAGGCTTGTGCTCCTCCGAACAAAGCGGGCTTGCCAGCAGGTTTAGCATCCTCGCTCATTACTTGCCAACTTCTGCATTATTTCACAGACTCCATTGTGCCAAACTCACTTGCTGTTCGTACGCAGCCTCAACTGCAAAGGCTTGTTTCGGATTCCGATAACAAAAAAGGTAGACAAGGAGGCGTGAAAGAGAGGCGCCCCTTGCCATTCAGAGTCACTGGTACCTTCAAATATGAATGGCCGCGTGCTCGGCAGGGCAATGTGGGCATGCATGCACGAACTGAGCACATCCGCTGACGTAGAACTGCCCGACCTCATTGGCCGTCTGCAAATTCTATAGCTTATTGACAGATACATTATTGTCCTGCTTCCGATCTCATTGTGCCTCTGCAAATTATATGGTTGATTTAGCCATTTGTCCAGATTTTACCTATTTTTCGTCCGCAAATAACACAGCCAGACACTGGTCTCTCTCTAGCATCTATACGTTCTGCATTTTCATGTTGCCCTATTGGAGACAGAAACGTTATTTTATCTTTCCTATTTAGATTCAGCAATTTAGGGTCCATTCGTACGTTCAACCCAAGAAAGAAACATTGAAACACCACACGAGCCGAGGAGTAGCAGTTGCATACCGGAGGCTGCAGTTTCAGGACTGTACTCAGATACTGCAGTTCCAGGACCCTAGGTTTTCGTGACACTGCCTTCGGGACGTGAGTTTATTTTTCCATGGATGGCGCAAAATCCAAATGGATCATTAAAACGTGATGAAACACAACACACAGCTAACCTAATACCTAAACATAACCATATTTAAAAATACGTTAACTAAAACTAACCCTAAACATAACCATCTCTAACGTAATACATCTCTAACCTATACCAATCTTAACCATTTTTAACCTAACACTTAAACTTAACCATCTATAACCGAAAACCTAAATTTAACCAAGTCTAGCCTAATTCCTAAACTTAACCATCCCTAGTATAATATCTCAACTTAACCATCTCTAACCTAATACCTAACCGTCGAATCAGCTAAAATGTGCAATTAATTAAAGTAGAACTTTACCTAAACGTCATTTGCAGCGTCATCCTAGGAAAAATGTACTCACCTTTGCCATTGTCTTAAAAGGTAGTGTGTATAATTGAGTGGCATTGAGCGGAACGGACTTGTCAGAAATGCAAATAATATTCGCAAGCATGTTTTAATTAGTGTATAATCCCATGATAATAAGAGTTGTTTCGTTACCTTAGTTTGAGCCCTTTATATATACATGGAGCGGGTCCTCTTCCATGGAGGCCGCCATGTTGCACCGCCATGTTTCTACAGAAGCCCAGAATGAGCAAACAGCTCAAGAGAGAACTAGAAGCTTAACCTCCTCTCAGACATGGTCAGCAACCGCTGCACAGACGGAGCTCCACACATCACACACCATGGCGTTATATAAATGTATCCTAGAAGCTTAACTCTCTTTCGGAGAAGGACATCAACATCAACCGCTGCACAGACTGAGCTCCACACATCACACACACACACACACACCGTGGCGTTACATACAATTGTCCTATAAGCTTAACCCTCGCTGACGCACCTCATATATCCTATGAAGACAAGCTTATGCTCTGTCCTTTCACCAAAATGTCCTATGTATTAAGAGGATTCAATTGTAATGGAGATTCACTTTTTAATCCAAGTGTAAAATAGTGTACAGAATGGCAGTTCGCGGATGGGTATTTTTTAATACATCCATGTTTTGGAGACGTTAGTTTCTGAGGTTGTTTCGCTGTTCGATAACTAAAAGTAGGCTGTCACAATTTCTGAGAAAGTTGGTATCCAAAACTAAACTGTGATACAACTGCGCACTGCCATGTTATAAAAAAAAGCAACCTATATTCACGCACTGCAGTGCACGTAAACATTGGCTTGTAGCGCCAACTGCTCTCGAGATGAATGAGCAATACATTTAACAGATAGCGATAATTATAGGTCTATGAATGTAGTTTACCACTATGGATGCAATAAGAGTACTTTGTGTCAGAAACGTACATAGATTGTTACCTCCGCCATGTACTACATGTCCGACATACATTTTAAGCACAGGCCACCGTAGTCGTTAGAAAAGGGAGGGGTGGATGGGGGGGTATTCAGTTTGTGGCAATCTGTCACTTCACCACTAATGGCTACTAAATTGTACACACTGGACCTTTGAAGTCAAAAACCTAAAAAATAAATAGGTCCTAGGAGTGTGGTCCTGAAACTGCTGCCTCCGGTATTGCAGGAACATACTATTGCACGAGCCAGGGCAATGGCGTCGTTGCGACACTAGGGGACTGTTTAAACCATGGTTTTACCAGCCGGCAGGGTACATACAGATCATCCCTGTCACATTCAAACCCGATGTAAGTCGTTTTACCTGAGATAACTGCGGCTATTTCCTCCTTTAATTCAATGTTTAGGTTCCGAGTTGTGTGAAAAGGACCACATCGGCCATGCAATTCTTTAAACAAGCTTGATGATTATCGGGAAGCCAGATAAGGCATGGATAGGATTAGGCTTCAAAACATCTGCTACATTTACACCCCGTTCCTCTGACAGTATAACGAATCTACTGGGCAAAATCACTGACATGATGTCCTGCTCTTGCATTCGGAATATAAAACACGGTAGCCTACAACATGCGCATTTTAGATTACAATGTTACCAACAGGCCATTCCATTCAGCCCACTATAGTAGCAAATGTACATTCAGTGTCCGATTAGAGACACAAAATTAGACAAGTAAAATACAACAAACCCCCACGAAGAGCCCCGTTCCAACCATCTAGAGAGCATAACATTGATGCGTTTTAAAATCTTAGTAACTTATGTTCAAAAATGAGCATTGGCGATATTGAGCTTTTTAAACACTATTTTGAGAGGCAACACACCAGCCATAGCAACGATCCACCGTGGAAACAATATAATAGCAAATTAAAGTAGTTCAATCTAAAAGGGTAACGTTATTACAAACACGACTAACAGTAACGTTATATAAACTAAAGACAGCCTACAGAGCTACGTCGGCTAGCGCTAGCCAACACATAAATATGAGTAAGTGTGGATTACCTCTTCGAATTACATTCCAAGGAAAATATGTATGTGGCAGTCTATAATCCCCTATGCAATATCTGAATGAGTCGAGGAGGACTGACGACCCCTTTTTGTTTTTTTCCTCCAAAAAACTTGTACACATGCCGAAGACTATTTGTTTGGGTTTTAAAAGCTGACTTGGTAGAATAATATCGCGAGAACTCAAAGTACCGAGAGAACCGTCGCTGTTTAGTTCGTTTTATTTTTATTTTGTTCGACCGGGTTTGTTCGGGTTCTCTCTAAGTTCAAACAGAATTAATCTATTTTCTTGTTAAACTCAAAAGTAGCATCCCTGTCAACTCCTTACTCTTTGTTGAGGTTCAAAAAGCAACCAATCTCTTAATAGTAAAAGTCTACATTCGTTATAATTAAGTACAATAGGCCAACATAAATATACAAACAGATATGACATTCGATATCATCGCTATAACAGCTGGTCTAACAATCAACACTATCCAGCTGCGAGTGCAAAAAAAGATAAAAAGTATTGGTAGACTCAACAACTCTAACACCTGATGGACTACGACAAAAAAAATAATTTAAAGTAAGACAATTTACATTTTTGTATAAACCCCCCAAAAGTTGGTCCTACTAGCGTTTCTCATAATTATTTGTGTAGGCCTATATTGACAATTTATTATTCATTAATTTGCTGCTTATACGCCGAATTGAGAAGTTATTGACGCATTTACGATATGGACCTTTTTCATGTTCAAAAGGTTCCCCATTATATCCCCGTTATCGACAATAGACACCTATAAAATCTGCTTAGAAAATAACACTAGACATGGAAAAACTAAACAAAAACGAAAATCGTATTTTTTCATTGGGCAGCCCCTATAAAAGGCTATTATAAATAAGTAGGCAATACGCCTATAGGCATATTAAATAAATCGGCCAATACTTGTAAGTAGCCTATTAAGTAGCCTATGCTTTAAGTATTACAGGGGGAATCATGGCATTTATGGTTGGTATTAATGCGAGTGTCTTGAGTTCAGAACCTTATCCAAAAGGTTCAAAGCCAATGTGATTTGCTCGGGCGTTAGGTCCTTGGAATCAGGTAGTTTCAAAAGAAGAGGACCTTTCCCCGGCCGTCCCGCGCTGCTGATCGATCCGGTGTGAATGTTTCCCAGTTTCATCTGAAGCCAATCCTGACGGTCTAGCGCGTGCTTGTGCTCCCACACATTGTGCATAAGTTGAACTTCACTCACCGACCTTTTCCTTTGTGGAGAAAAGACGTGCCAACGTGAAGGTTTGTTACATTTATTCAATTGGCATAATTTCATCAATCAATTATTACGGGCACCTTTACGTGAATGAGGAATTGAAATTAGGCAAATACCTGAGTGGTTGTGCCCCGCAATGTGCCAGAATGTACAGGCCAACGAAGAGGACAACATGCAACGTTTTAGCCACATCTTTTATTTGCATCTTGATATTCATGTTCTGAAAAAAGAAAGTGCTTTAGCATGAGAACCACACAATCAGTAGTCTGTTTGAATATAAAATGCTTACAAATAACACAACGGAAGCTATAGCCTACAATTAGTTAGCATAACTTAGAAAAAGAACAACATACCTTTGAAAAAAGTACAGCCTCTGTGTTGGTGTCAAAAGGTGCAAAATAACTAAAGAAAGAAATATGCTTTGGTTTTGTTTCATAGCAGATCGGATAAGCACTGAGCTCCAGGTTCTTTTATAGTGAGACCCTTCATTGTTGCTGCTGATGTCACTCTTACAGTCCTTGATGGGGATAGGGTAGAATAGGGTAGGGTGGGGTAGGATATGGTATGGGAATGAGAACAGGATTGGTAATATGGACGAGATGGTGTAGCCGTGTTGCCATAGCCTAAATTGGCCCAATATCTTAATTGAAACTTTGACGGTAATGGTAGACCTTTAAGTTATTAAAGGCTCAATATAGCTAATTTTGTATTATATCATAATTATGTATTATAGAGATATGAATTGATTGAGTTTTGTATGGCCCAAACATGTGTTTTCGTCATTGCCAATCAATGCTGCTTTTATCGGACTATTTTGGCCCTTCTTAATCATTGAAGAATCATTACTCTTAATACCCGTGGTGACACATGGCTGACCTATGGGCATCTTCTTCTTTTTTTTCTAGCTACGCACGTCACTTTGGAAGTTTGCGCACGCTCCTTTAATTTTGCCACATATTAAAACCTACCGGAACTATTTGTCTACTTCTGATGTGCTCTTTTGGGTTGTCTTCCCGCGTGGGCCAGGCCTACTTCACGGCATTAGGGCCAACATTTCAACAGATTTACGACCCTCGTTGGCTATTATTGTATAGCCATGGTAACACGCCTGTTTCCTTGGGAATTGACGTCGTTCTAATTTGTTCACTAAAAGAACCTTTAAAAATCTAAGACGTCAGAGAAAACATCTTCAAAGGCGCCAACGGAATTTCGGGTGGCATGTAGGGGTTGATGTCGTCATGCTGTTATGGTCATTACAGGTTCAATGGCTGAAAACAGTTGTGTGCTCGCGCGTGCGTTTTTGTGTGGTCTTTGACCGTTTGTTATGACAATTTATATTATTTTAGATTCTGGATCTCTGAATATCAAAAATATATTATATTGTTTATAGTAAGTATTTCATGGGTTATTATGCATCATATTTTACTAACTAAATACAAATTTAGTATACAATCAGTAGCCAACTATTGAATACAATACCATTTCATTTTTAAATGAATTTTTAAATTTTTCCTCTCAGAAATAGTGTAGGTTAGGCCATATAATGGTTAGATGAAGATATCTTTATTGTGAGTGACACAAATCACAATTGTGACAGAATACACAATTGCTTTCTTAATCTCTACCAAACCCAATCTCTCTCTCTCTCTCTCTCTCTCTCTCTCTCTCTCTCTCTCTCTCTCTCCCTTTCTCACACTCTCTTTCTCTCTCACACACACACACACACACACACACAG